>CM076396.1:16148001-16219948 GCA_038363315.1 Mugilogobius chulae | reverse complement strand
TAGTGTTTTTTCTACCATTCACGTTTGCTAAATGAACAATATAGGGAAGTCCTCAGTGATGACTGTTGTTGTATTTTGAGCTATACAAAAAAAAAAAGAGAAAGAAACTGCAACTGTAAGCTTAGTCAGCGAAGCGACCAGACACATGCTTTAAATGTTCCAAAAAATACACATGTGACCACCATCACAAAGACTTTTAACAAGGGTCAATAAGTTTCTATCTATCATCATTTCATTTTACATCTTCAAGGCAAAACACCGCTGAATCTCAGACTAAAATTCCTGAGATGCAGCTGCTTTTCGTCTCTCCACAGCATTAACACCAATGTATTTCCAAGCATTGTGTCTTTGCGAAAGGCTGGAGACAGTTTAGCGGTGTTGCAGGAGGAAGAGGAAGTGAATCTGGGTCACTTCATTCAATTTGGGACACGCTCCAGTGGTGAGACATCACAACACTGCAAAAAAGTCTCACAGGACCCAGACACCACGCACAACAGCAGACCGAGAACACCGAGGCTTTTATCAGACGCATTGTTCAGAAGTCAACAGTGTTCCAAAGCTCAGTCTATACATTTGTACCTGACTTTCATGTGTGTAAATACTAAATCTTGTCTTTTTCACCACACGTATATTAGAAAATTAGCACTTTTGATCAATTGTATTGTTGGGAACTGTCAGAAGCTCATTAAAGGTGTAGTGGGGTAGCTGATTTTTACAATTTAAATCTGACGACTTCCTCTCCTAAATCTTTCGACACATGATAATAACTGCATGTATTCATTTTGGTTGCATTTATGTCTTAAAAACCACTTCTTCCAAACAACAAAGTGAAACTGCAGAGGACCACACAAGCACAGCCAATCAGAACGCAGCATTTGGCTCCTAATCAGAACTACAAATCTTCATTATTCAATTTAGGCAGTACTCAGGACACAATTTTTTTTTTTTTCACAAAGTTCTGCATTAGTCATATACTTTTTAGTGGAAAAACACAAGATTATTAATATATGACTACAAAAGTTATTTACCCCCAACTTTAAGTGCTGAAAGCAGTGCTCTGATTGGCTGTGCTTGGTCCATTCAAGTTTCACTCTTCTGTCTGTAAAAAGATGTTCTTAAGCAATCATTGCAGCGAAAAATGAATGCATATAGATAATAGCTATGGCTTGTTTCTGTGGTTACTTTGATCCCAAAATGTACTTTGTGACAACAGAATTTGTTTGTTTGTTTGTCCATTTTGATGACTTTTATAAGCAATAAATTTAGTGTAATTTGATTAACCCTTTTGAGTTTCTTCAAAAAAGTTACAACCAGAGATCCTCTGATTCGCTGGTCAATTTGTTGTCTCAAATTAGTCATAAAATTATATTATCTGATCATTTTTGGTATGTGTACAAACAGTTTGTACACATACCAAAACAGTCACATTCTGTTTTGGTGTGGGCTCGTGGAGGTGCCCATGAGCACATACCATTTAACAAACTTATGACAAAACTTCAAATATCCAGCCACTCCTAAACAACAATGAGCTGCACGAAGAAAGTAAAATAAAATTAACTTTATTAACTTGGCCAAGCCAACATGTTTTGACCCTGACAGGTCTTCATCAGGGCAACAAAATCAAAGACTAAACAACGTGGACGTGGGCTTATAGTAGACCCACCAATAGTAGCATACTGCTACTACTGGTGGGTCCATAACCCCACGTCTATGTTATTTAGTTCATTATTATACTGTGTTCAAAATTCCAACAAACAGTTGCTAAGTTGAATTTGACACAATTTTGTAAAATTACTTAAAATGTTTTCTTTGGTTTTGAATGAGAACAAAAAGTTTCACTTCGGATTCCTTTCATCAGTCCATTTTGAGCAGTCAGACCACGTCCATACCAAAAATAATCAGAAAAGAATATTTTAAGGCCAAGTTAGGACAACAAAATGGAGGACCACCAGTGTAACTTTTTTATAAAGCATTCAAGAGTAAAAGTTGGGGGAACTCACTTTTTGAGTTGTAAATTACTAACCTTTGTGCTTTCCACAAAACAGTGTATGATTAATGCAACACTATGTGAACAAATGAGACCACTGAGTACTGCCTGGATTCAATAATAAACTATTTTAGTTCTCATCTCATCTAAAAGCAGTGCTCTGATGGTCCTCTCCAGTTTCACTTTGTTGTTTGTAAAAATAGGTTTTTAATCTGTAATTGCAACCCAAACAAATACATGTGAATATTAACCACGTGTCGAAGGATTTATGAGAAGAAGCAGTCAAGTTTAAAACGTATATTGTGTTTGCAGCTGCCCCACCTTTCAGACATGCAGTGTATTTTTCATGAGCAGTTAGCTGAAGGATTAGCTGATCAAGCACGTTTTAGGAACGGTCCAGTCAATATTTAGATTAGGATCTTGTGCCGTAAAGTGGATTATGGACTGAGCTCTCAACAACTGCTGCTAGTCTCACCTTTTCTTTCCCCAAAAACTCACACGTGATCTGTGCTAGCCTTTAGCCTTTAGCATTTACATTTCTCTTGCACATTGTTGACATTTAAAAACATTTCAAATGAATCTGACCTGAAGTAGCACCGTCCCTTATGCTGCTGCAGATTTAATGCGTCTTCTTATCTCTGCATCACGTTCAAATGTTTGGGAGCTGACATAAATAATAGAGCAGCTTCTTATCTTTAAACAAGCGCCTCCTGCTGGTGAAAGTCGACGGGTGTCCTTGAGGTTTGGCCTTTTGTTCCAAACATCAAGAGAAAAGTGGGAAAATGTCTCTGTTTCAAACGCCCGGTGTGAAGTCGAGCTTGTTTGTCTGATTTAAAGTGCCTACGACAGGTTGATTACACTTTAGAACGATCAATATGGGTTTGTTCATGACTGCCAATATGTTGTGTTCACATGACAACATTCTACAACATATTTTATACGTATGGAGGAAGTGGAAATGTAGGTCTTAGATTGGGATTAGATTAGATTAGCAGATAGTCGAGTGGTTAAAAAATGCGCTTTCGAATGATCACATTTTCTGCACCTATGTTTCAGTCCCGCTCATTTCCTACATCTTTATGTTTTGGGATTTTATATTTTAACCCTATTCCACCTCCTATACATTTCCTTCTTTATTAGTACTTAGTTTTATTCACAACATGATTAATACATGTTTGTGTTCATTAAGATAGACCAGGGGTGGTGAACTGGTCATCCTTGAAGAGTCACACCTTGAGTCGACCTACTGCAACCACCAAGGGGCAAAATTTGTTTTTTTTTTTTTTCATTTATTTTACAACAAAAGTCCTTAGTACCATAAGCCCTTTTTTACAAGTATATTTCAATCTAACAAGCGTTTAATGTAATTCAGGGGGGTCTAGGGGTCCTCCCCCAGAAATCTTTTTTAATTTCCTGTATCCTGGTGTGTTTTAGATGTGGTATTCCTTGTGTGATGTAATTTTACTACAATTAAAAATAAAAGAGGCAGTTAATTTAAAAAGGTCCCAATGTGGGACCCCATTGTTTTTAATTAACCCCCCTTAGGCTTTTAGGAGCGTCACACTCACAACTGCGCTGTGTGATCAGAGCAGAGAAAACTGCATTTAGGGTTGGGCGATCTGAGAAAAAATATAACCTTTTACTGAAAAAGAACGGTTTTCGATTTCAATTTCACAATTTTTAGATTAATTGTCCAGTCCTAGCTGCACCACTCTTTAGTCAGGGCAGTGTCTAACGTCTGTTTTATGGCACATTCATACAAAAGCCACAGACATCACTTAGAAGATTGAAGTTTTTACTCGTGATTTGCGTCACTGTTATTTTTACGTTTTATTTCACTGTAAATTTTGATCCTTTTCTCAGTGGATATGAGGTGGATTTGCACAGAATATGGATCAGAATGAAGCTCCAGCTTCACATTATATCACTGAGAGTTTAAAACGCTTCTTTTACTAAACTATCTGTCAGTTAAGCAGATCTGTTTGGACGCTGCACTGACTGCAGTTGCACGCAGCTTACCGCTGTATGGGAGGGAGAGAGAAAGAGAGGGAGAGAAAAAAGAGCAAGCTTGTGGAGGCGCAAATGTTTTTGAATGAGCCAAAGAGCCACATGCGGCTCGCGAGTCTTGGGTTTACCACCTCTTCAATAGACAATGTACGCCCTGACTTGATAAATCATCTGTCTATCATGCCTGCTGAAACTGGAGCTTAGCAGTTTTAGGTGTATAATTCTCTTTCCTGTATTGTAATGTAACCTGTAAATGATGACATCACTCTGTAAAACCATCTCACACTGATGTAAAGCATCATTTACTCTTACATTAGGGATATTAATCCACCAAATGAACTTAAAATTAGAAAATTATACAAGAAACTGTAGCAGTCACTTTAATGAAAAGATAATTCTGGGTTTTTACAGATTTGTGTCTGGCCTCGGGGACTTGAGTAGAAATTAAGAAATAAATGTGACGAGAGAAATACAGCCGTGTGGAGACGGAGCATAACTCAGCGCCGCTCATTTGGTTAATATTTGATGTTTTCTGAAATTGCCAGGCCATATAAAAGTAATACCTTTAAGAACAGGCAGTGGAAGCAAAGAGGTTAGCGCGTTTTAACACTGCGACATATTCTCTGTTTAAGATTAGATTGTTTGGGAAGTTTGACCAAATATATGCAGCTTAAAGATTCAAGTTTAGGTTATTTATCCGTATTAACAACTGGCAAAGACAGCAGTTTTGTTTTTTTAATATAGTTTTACAGACCATAATATATTCTGTCTTTGCCTTTCCATGACTTCAGGGAGGTGTGGTCTGAGCAACACATCATGTCTGTGTGTAAATAAGACTCTTGGGCTGTGCAATTAATCAAAGTCAGAACCAGGACCCTTTCCACCTCCTGGACACCCTTCTTCCACTGAGCTGTCTAGCCTGTCCTTGTCCTTCAACATGAGCCTGTTTCCCTCTCCAATACTTAAAGCAGAACTAGCAACTTCAGCGTTAATGTTCCTCATACATTTCATGCAGCTTTAAGATTGAAACAAGTCAGCAAAAACACATCTAAGAACATTGTAAACTGCTAAAAGAAAAAAAATAAATAAATCAAAGAGTCAGCAATTCAGGTCGGGAATGTGTAGGGAAGGGGGAGGAATGTTGCAGTCGCCGTAGTTTTTGCGAGAGACAGCGATACATTTCTGTGACTGAGGCAAAAATTCAGCACTAAATGTCTTTATATCTGTGACAAGCAGTTCTTTGACTGGTGTTTAAACGATAAATTCAGCCCAGTCTCCAAAGAAAACGTAGAAATACAGTGCATGTTTTCACGTCTTTTTGTTTTAAGTAAAATTTTCTAAAAAGCCAAAACATAAAACTACAATGATAATTGGTTAAAGCCTTGTGGCAATATTTTCTTTGGGTTTAAATCTTAGCCTACCTCAGCCCTAACATAAACTACCCATTTTAGCTAAACCCAAAGAAAATGTTGCCGTGTAGCTTTTTCGTAACATACTGACGTAAAAAAAAACAAAAAAACCTTTTTTTACACTTCATTGTACATTACTTTTTTTTTTTTTATTATTAACACCAGAAGTAAGTATTTCTACTCTGCTCTGCATTTCATAAATAAGCTACTGTCTTGGAATGTCTTGATCAATTGTGAAGTCTGGAGAAAAAAAAGAAAATTATGCAATCATGGTGTCTGTCCTGGCTGTATATGTGACTATGTGAGCTATCCAGCCAGCAAACGCTGAGAAGAACTCTGTAACAACGTGTGCACTGATGTAAAAAAAAAAAAAACTAACTTATTAGCATGATAGCAAGTAGCCACACTTAGCCCTGTGTAGCAACAAACAATGCATGTCCAAAATTGACCAAAAATAAATAAATAAATAAATAAAGACTGCAACAACAACAACAACAAAACACTTAAAATGAAGGAAATTTGCCAAAAGTTTAAACAGCCACATAACATTTTTAGAGTAAAGAGGAATGTTTCATCGGAGAGCTAGCTTTTGTTTATCTTGACTAAAAAACAAAGACAACACGGCGTACTAGAGCAGTGGTTATCAAACCAGTCACAACCCACAAAATATCAACACTAGACGTTCACAATCCCCAAACACAAAATGTAGGCAAAGTGATCAGATAGTTTTTCGTTTTACTATTAATATTACTCAAACACATTCTAACTAGTTTGCAATACAAACAGTAGCCCTTTCCCACTGTAGGAACTCAGTTCCTAGTATTTTTTTTTAGTTCCAGACCCCATTTTAGGCACGTTCACATAGAACTATGAACTGGGGCCACACTTAAAGGTAAGCTCACCCCCCAAACTCCACCCACAACACATTTAAACACAGCAAACTCATTGGAAAGCATTGGGAAAAAAAGGTAAAGAGAGGTTCAGAGAGGAGAGAAGCAGCGCAATTAGTTTCTCGATTTTGAATGGACAATACACGCTGAGGTCACAAAGAACCTGGAGCTGACGTGAGAGACGCAGCCAGTTTGTGACTATTTTGACCGAAACCTGCTAATTTGCTAAGTTGCACTAAAATTCCAAAAAATGACTCAGAACAGTAGACAATGCTATTTAAACACCATACATAGTTTAACAGCCAAAAAACATATTTTAGGGTTTAGCTTCTCTTTAAGGAGCCTTTTTGTAACATAAGCACATTTGCAACATTTATTTATTAACCTAAGAAGGAATTAATTTCAGTGATGCTTTTAGGTTTGGACAAAACAACTTTTGTTTTCTTAATGCCATCTATTGACCCAACACAGTCTCACAAGAAGGCATACAGATAGCACGACACAAAAATAGCGTATTTTTAGTACAATATCAGTCCTGTTTTGCGTACTTATGTTACGCCGTACATTTAGCACGATATGAAAAAGCGTAAAAATGACACGAGATTTGGTTGAAGCCACGTGGAGACGTTTTCTTCAGGTGAAACGGGTAAGTTCAGGCAAAAAGTTACTAAAATGGTTAACATTAGGGTTGGGGCTGGGGTAAGTTAAGATTAGATGTGTGATTTTGTTAATTTTCATAAATAAGAACACATCTAACAACCACCATTGAAATGAATGGGGACTGTGACGCGTACTATAATTACGCAAAGAGCCTTAAACTCGTGCTAATCATACGCAATTTACATGTTGCGTTATGTCGTGGTATATGTACGCTTTCTTGTGAGATCGGGCTGATTGACCTATTTAAATGTTCCAGACTTTGCAAATGCTAATGCTTAGAGCTAATGTTTAAGACTAATGCTGGACACATACATGGGTACAGGCTAGTTCTTCTGACTAAACAGGGTGTGACCGGTGTGTGTTTCACTCTCTCTGCGTTGTGTTGTGTCCTGAGCGGGAGTTGAACCCGGGTCTCCCGGGGGCGGTCGACCGACAAACCATTGAGCTAAAGGGACGCTCCCCTTTGCTCAGTTTGCCGGTCAGATCTTATACCTGAGGGGGGTGAGTTTATCCCATACCAACACACACTTCTCTGTACTGGTACCTCGTCTGGGCCTACACCGGTTACACAGGGACTGGAGAAAGTTGAGACTTAGTTCTTGGTACTTTAATGTGTAAAAACGCCTAAGTGACAATAACTGCAAACTAAATTGTGACTAGTTTAATATAATTTAAGCCTAGAGTTGTATTTTGATGACCAGTAATAACAGACTACACAATGACTATATTCAAGTGGTGTTCTAGAGTATTTTTTTAAGTCGATGGTGAGAAAAATCCCAGTTTCACTTGTGACTCACCAAACGTTCTCTTCTGTCAGAGCAGTTCAAATACAAAAGTTAATGCATAATGTTCGGGGAAAGTGATCCAGATAAGGAGGATTTAAGATCTTGATTTTTAGCCGCAGCTTTTCTCAGCAGTCATTGATCTCTAACAGGAAGCAGCCCGGACTGACAGACACACTTTCACTACATCTACACTCCAGGACAGATCTGAGCTCGTATCAGGTTTAGGAGATGTCTGTGTTACGAAGGAAGGCGAGACGTGCGGAATAAAAACTGGGACAGACCTGATTTGTTTTGGGAAATAGGTTAATATAAAACAACTGCAAAAGATGTCAAAGAGGTTCAGGGCTATCAACGGGCCGGAGATATGCAACAAGCAACCATTTCAGGGATGCATCTACATTGTCAACTAAAAAATAATCATAATGTTTTTTTACCTGAGCAAACTGCGGCCTGGGAGCCACATGTGGCCCTCACATGTTTTAATCAGGCCGACTAAGTTTTTGAGAATAAGCATTACTTACCCTAACCCTTACACAGCAAAGCGTTGTTATCTACTATCTAGTAGAAATAGAATATTCATCTTATTTTAATATTAGAATTAATTGCTATATTTGGCAGCATATTTCAAATTTCTATGGTTTACCAGATTTTTTTAGCTTGAAACACTCAAAACAAGTTAATAAACTTCGGTCCATCAACTAAAACCATCTTAACCAGAAAAAATAAAGATTAAAATGCAGATTTCTAGACATTTTAGCAAACATGACTTGCCTCTGGAGCATGTGTTTGCACATGTGTTCTTTATACACCCAATGTTGTTTTTTTTTTACAAAATGTGCTTGCAATAATGACAAATTCTTATATCAAAATTGTGGTGCGGCTCTTTGTCACTAGTCTGAATTCAAATATGGCCCAGCCCTGCTACAGGCTATAAAATTCACGTAAAAAACATTTTTTTTGAAGCTAACTTACTCAAACAACATCAAAAATCTAAAAAGCTAGCAATTTTAGCGCTAAAATGCAACTATAGCTTTGTGTCTCCATGCTCAACCTTCATTTGGCTAAAAATATATTGTAAGTCTTAATACACAATAGAAATTATCTTTTTGTTGTTGTTGTTGTGGTTGCACAAAATATTCATATTCAACATTAAATCCGTTCAACATTGTACAATAACTACTTTTTCATTAGATTTAAGAAAGATACCTGCGGATAGAACTACACGATTAAGTACTTAGACAGACCCAGGTTTTAACAGTACAAAAGATTATTCTTTCAATTAATCGATTAGTTGTTTAGAAGGCAATTTTCAAAATTTGATCTGGAAAAGTATAGTCGTTTGAGAACGTTTTGGAGGTGTAGCTAAATGGTCATAAATTAGATCACAAGTTCATAACTGATTGAACTAAATAGCAAATATTTAATTTGAGCATACTGTTATTACCCTAAAAGAAGAATTGCCAATGAAACAATCATAAATCATTTATTGTTTAGCTAAACATAGAGGACAAGCATTTTCTCATTGCAAAACATTTTGAGAATTTTCAGAATCACTCGACATACTATATTACTATAAGATCAAATGTGTGTTTTCAAGCTACACTATCTTATTTAAGATTGTGTTTTTTTAATAAAACCAGTAATTTTACACATCTTCTATATTTGCAGCCCAATTGGAGTAATAAAACTTCTTTTTCAGTTCATGCTGTTTATAAACCAGTAAATCGATTACTAAATTTGTTAATATTAGCCCTAATATTTGCACATTTTTGGGAGATGGGTCTGGGCCTGATTTTGCTTCCAGGCCTTATGTTGAACAGCCCTGATTTAGATTCTCAACCAAACCCAGGAACGTAGCAAAGAGAAGAGTAAAGGAGGAAGAGAGAAGGCGTGTGTATGATTGGTTTTGTGTAGAGGAGAAAGAGGAGAGAGTTAGGTGTGTGTATGTGTGATATGCACAAGAAGAGATAGAGAATGTATGTATCAGCGCAGACGAGAAAAGAATGAAAAGAGAGAGAGAGATGATGTGTGTCAGCGGCAGAGAGAAGAGGAGCTCCTGTATGTATGTAAACGCATGAAGCACATCACTAAAACGCCACAGTTTCTCTTCGAGCTCGGACTCAGACACAGAAAATGACTCGAGTTTAGGTTGGGTTTGGACAGTAGAGGCGTTTACATGCGCACGAATAACCCGGTTATGATCAGGCTTTTTAAATATTCTGGTTATGTGAGTGTCCATGTAAACACTATAACCTGATTCGAATAACCTGGTTATGAGAAATCAGGTTATCCTCACTAGAATATTCTGACAATATCCAGAAGATTGTGCCATGTAAACACCAGAACCCAATTTCTCAGGCTGGAGTCAAACTGATCTGGCAGAAGCAGTAAATTTCCTCACATGACTCAAAATTTTTTTTTTTTTTTTCTTATACTCATTTTATAGCACTTCACAGCCAATACCAATGACACTTATTTATTTTTATTTGTAATTTGTCATCTTTATAAAACTATACAGTAACTTTTAACACAACACAACTCTGAGCCGACTCTTCGGAATACTGACATATTTTTTCACTGTTAAAATCACTTTTCCCAAAGCTCTGACTGTGAGCTACAGTCTGATGTTCTTACTTAGTTGTATTTTGGCAGTTTGTTGCTGCAAACATGGTAAAAACTCATAAGTTAGCAAAGTTTCACACATGCTTAGTTCCTTGCCATATCTGTGTCATTGTTGCTATAGTTACCAGTCTGAATGTCCAGGACATTGTCAATCACATGTAAACAAGAACATGAATATCCCGGTTTTTCTGAGTGCATGTTTTTACATTAGCAACCATTGGTCCGGACTTTAGAACATTCCAGTTTAGCTTAGTCTAAAGTCCAGATGTGAATGCTTCTGAAGTCCACGGCTCAGACAACAGTGAAAAAGTGTAGAACTCGAAGTGGATGAAGTTCTGGTCTCCAGCAGTGCGAACACAAAAGGAAGTGACAGACGTTCGATCACAAACAGACGTGTAGAGGACTTAGCAGAGAAGTGTCAAAACTGGACTAAGCAAATCTGCCAAAAGCTGCTGCGTCCTTAGTAGGCCTTCAAACTATAAATACACCGACAACAAGCTAGTTTCTCTGAGCTCAAAGTCACTGAAGCACTGAAACAGTTTGAACACAACAATGGCAAGTTTCCTGTCACGTTTTTACACAGAAAACAGCAACAAAAGAAATCATTGGATGTAAAGATAAACCGATTTTTCAGTAATCGCAAATATTTTCTGCCAAGATAGGTTATTCGCTGAATAACCGCAAGCACATCTTATGTAACGTGACTGCCGTGCGTGGGCAGCGCCAGTGTAGAGCTGTGCAATATATCGAGTTTTAGATAATATTGTAAATGGGTTTCAAGATATCCAACAATTGCATATCGAGTATATCGTTTACAGTTAAATATGCCACAAAAAGAACCCGGTAAGAATAGAAAATAGAGAAAATGATGCTACTAACTTTCAACTTAGGATATAAATGTAATATGTCCAGAGCCGGACCTTCCTATACGCAGACTACGCAAGTTGCGTAGGGCCCGCATCTGTGGAGGGCCCCGCTTCCAACTGAGCGCTGAGAGTTTTTCAAGTTTATGTCAGTCCTGTCCTCGTGCCTGTTGGCTTCACCCTCTGGTTTGCGCTGTACATAAACCCTGTTTGACCAATCTTACAAGCTTAAAAGTGATGGACCCTCCCTCCCTCCCTTCTCCTGTTCTTGACACACAGCCTCTTTCCCTGTGCTGAGCTTAAGACAAACGCAGAAACAAGTGTCTGATCATTCTCAGCACAGAGCGCAGAACCAAAGAGTCTGGGAACAGTTTGAACAACAAATACATGTTCTCTGTCTCATAACCTCTCAGTCAGTCTTTATTTTGCGTCAATAGGACAAGTATTGGCTAAACTACGAACACAAATAGCTGATGAACTTAAACGTCTGCAGATCGCGAGAATGACCGCGGCAAAATACGGCACATTTATGTTGAATTATTTCAAGAGCCACATAAAACATGAGGCTGTTTGTCCCAAAAAAGTTTCAGATTTTAGTATTTCTGTCTAAAAAGTCCAGCGCGATGATGCAGCTCACAGGGAGAGGGACAGGGCTGGGGCCCCACTTGGACAACAAGTGAAACTTGAGGAGAGGTGCAATGATATTAATGATAAAATTATGCATAAATTAAAGATTTCTTGGTCTAAAATAGCTCACTCCAAATTTAGGGAAAATGCATGTTTTTTTTTTTTTTTGTTTTTTTTTTTTCAAAAGTTTCTGGGGCAGAATCTTAAATTATCTCTTTCTTATGAGAAATATTTTTTAGCTTAAACTTATTTGTGTCTGTTGCTTTGTGTATAGTTATACATTATAATGAAAAAAGTCAATTTAAACACTGCTTTGGCTTGACTGATTAAGGTTGTAGAAAAGACTGAAGGGCCCCGAAGCTGATTTTTGCTTAGGGCCACCAAAAGGTTAGATCCGGCTCTGAATATGTCATTCATTTACAAACATTTCACATTGTTCACGTGACATCCCAGCATTTTCCAGACCAAAAATACTTCACACAGATGTTTGCAGCACAAATAAATCTCTTTCAAAGTCAGTTTATGTTGTAATAAGTGATGGTCTAGGCACTAATGAACATCACCAGATTGAAACAGTTTTAAATGATCTTTTAGTTATTTCATGACGAAGTTCAGTGTTTTGAATCAGAAATCTTGTTCACCATCTAGACTCATGACATCATTGCAATCTACAACTTGAACGCAGCCTATTGACGTAACAATTGCCTGAATATTGTATCGAGATATGCCCAGAAAATATTCATTTTTATCAATATCGCCCAGCCCTACGCCAGTGGAGAACAGCGTCTCGTCAACTCACCATGAAGTTGAAAGGCTGCTGAAGTTAGCAGAGGAAACAGCGCTTCAGGAGTTGTTTGTATCCAACAATCAAATCATGGGATGTTTGAAAGATGACCGGTGTATTGAGCGGCTGAAAGGTATACAATATGCAAAAAAAAAGGGGGGCATATTAAAAGTTTTAGTTTTGTTTATGTTCATGAATGGCACTTTTCATTTGGTTTTGAAAAGGTTAATTGAATCTAAAATCGAGATTGATCAATATGAGAAAAAAAATGGTGATTATATTTTTCCCAGATCACCTAGCCTTACGCTAAACTCAAAAAGTGCAAACACATCCAACATGATCATCTTCAATGCAATCTTTCCTCGCCGTTTGTCCAAGCAAAGGAAAAGAAACAAAGTAAATCCTTTAAACAAAGTACTGCAAAGAGTGTTGCACAACTCATGCCAAAAATAAGTGTTTATGCTTCATTTGACATAAACTCCAATCTGAAAGTGATTCTAAAATTTTCTATTGTTACATCCATCGTCATGTGTCAAACAGACTGACATTAGGACATTACAATCACATGTGCACTAAATTACAGCCATGTGTGACAGGTAAACCAGTGAAATGTTACACCCTCCACACTCAGCTTCTGATAGGACAAATTCCCAGTCAATCTGAGATTTTAGTCACTGTCACAAACACAGTTGATGCTCTGCATAGTGTGAAACTAAACTCAAGTGATCAAAAAAACAGACGACTGAATGTTTTAAGTTCAGACTCTTCAGCTCGAATGTGCTCAAAGTAGGGCTGGGCCATTAATCGAGAAATAGAGAGATTGAGATCGAATCTAAAAGAATTGACCCTATTTTGTCCTGCCTACTTTTCTAGGACATGCACTTCCTGTTTAGCTGCATTTAGCCTGTAGATTTCAGTCGATGGGTTTATTTTAACTGTCATTATATTTAATCAAAATTGCCCCACAAGACAGACAAACAAACACGTTAGCTACCTTAACAGAGCTTAACAGGAAGTGCATTTCCAAGCAAAGTGGGCGGGACAAAATAGGGTCAATAGAGGTTATGCAGGTGACATCACATCATTCTAAATGTTCATGCTGAGTGGCAAGGATGCATGAGAGTTAATGGAGAGAAAGGACCTTTTCTCTTGTAAGAGTTCAATAAACAGCTAAAACAGGAAAAATAAACTACAGTTTGATAACAAATTCAACCCACAACAAGTCTACTGAGCACTGGGTTTGTAACTGACATGTAAAAATAGAAATCAAGTCAACAATTGTAGCAAAGGAGGTAAACAACAAGACAACATAGAGTTAATAATATATTGTGATCATTCAGCATAAGAAAAAAAAACACTGTAAGCCCTAATATTTTATACGATTATCTACAAAACTATAACACAAACACAACAGAACACATGCCGTGTGTATTTACATTGATTTAACAACCAAATTTCAGCTGCACATTTGATCCATTGTCGTCGTCAGAGACAAAAATAGCCGGGCTAACTGAAGCGTTAACCACACGGCTGGCTGCGTGTGAGCACCAAGCTGTCGAGAGGTCTGCAATATGCTGCCAGTCTGTTTAGGAGAGCTGCTGTGGCTGCTGCTGCTGCAAAGGATCATGGGTAATATTTAAGTTTCTTCTCTCCTGAGAGATAAAGAGTGAACATAGATCCAATGTAGTTAAAGGCGAGCGTATGATCAAAACTTTTCCAGAAATTGCTAAAACGTTTCTCTGTCTTCAACTTATATATTAATATATATATATATATTAATATTAATATTCTCAGCTTACTAACTTTTGAGAATCCTTTTGACCAGAGTTAGGCTGTAAAGTTTGAACTGGCTTGACCAATCACAGAGCAGCATCAAGGCTTAGACAGTAGTTTGATTTCTCAACTTAATTCTGTTGTGATGCGTTGACCAACCGGATTCAAATGACAAAAAAATTTTTAGCTGTTAGTTAGCTGAAGAGAAAAAACTGGCTGAAAATAAAACTTTATTCACCTTATTCTGCCCCGCCCACTTTTCTTGACAGTGCGCTTCCTGTTTAGCTGTGTTTAGCCTGTAGAATGAAGTTACTGGGTTTATTTTAACAATCATTGTATCTATTTAAAAGAGCCCCACAAAACAGACAAGCAAACAACCTGCTAATTATCTTAACAGAGCTGAACAGGAAGTGCACTGTCAAGAAAAGAAGAGTAAGTTGAATACAATTAAAAATAAAACTCTTCACTGTTAAAAGGGAGTGTTTGGCAGCCGATTAAAAAAAAAAAGTCAAGAATGAATTTTTTGAAAGCATTTTTTTTTTTTTTTAACTCTTTCCCTGCCAATGACGACAACGTGTCGTCATAACGAACCCAACCGTAGCCTGCCAATGACGACAATTGTCGTCATAAGCTTTTTTTTATATGCGGCGATAGATGGCTCTCTGACGCACGTGTTCGGTGCACCAGTAGTAAACAATCATGTTGCACTTTCATATATTCACCACCGGAGTGCAGTATCACATTAGCACAAGGGCGCAGAGGAAGCCAAGGACCGGAAAATGCACGTCTTTCCTGTTTACATTAGGCAGCGCAGTCGGCTGTGTTTAGGTGATCATCCGCATCTAAAGGATCGTGTTTCTTTTCAAACGGATTACAGGCAACACATCTTGGACTAAAAACATTGTTGAGTAAGTTTAGAGCAGATATTTGATCTTTAAATGAAGAAAAGACGATTCTACTGGACTAGAACTCTGAGGAGAACGACATATGCAGCGAGTCTGGAAGAGAAAAACTAAACCTTTTCTTCTGTGAGCGATCCAAAAGTGTCAGAGTAAGTCAAACTACTGTATTTCCTCATGTTTGGAGGGTTTAATAATAATCTTTGCACTGTGAAAGCGTCTGAATCTATAGAATCTGCGACAGAAGTAGAAAAGTCCTGTGATGCATCCTCGTCTGTAACACAGGTTTTGTTGGTTTAAAGATAAAAAAGACACTCGTCCTCATTGTTTTTAATCACGTTGTTTTAATCACGGCTAATATTCTTTCACTAAAAAGTAGAACAGACAAAAATAACAATGACATGAAGTTTGATTTAGAAAAGGGCGTTATCTCAAAAGTTTCTCGTCAAACACTGAAATGTAATGAAACAACGAATTTCAAATGCCTATAAAAAGAGAACGGAATAATGTAGAATAACATTTATTTTTTTATATGAAAGTAGACACTTGTAGGTCTCATTTGATGTACAACATGTCATAATTCCAGTTGCACAAGGTTTTTTGTGGAGCTGTGAATATTGCTTAAAATTAGCAAAAAGTCCTGGCAGGGAAGGGGTGGAAAGTGAGAATAGGGCTGGCAGTGAAAGAGTTAACAACACAAAATCTTTAATTTGTAGTACGCTTGTGAAGAATTGTCATAAACCAAATGGTCCAATCATAAGCCTGAAAAATAGTTGGCTTTTTGTTTACAGTTATAATCCTGCAGTGTTAATGTCATTGACAATATTTGTGGAGTTCCTCAAGGGTCTATTCTCGGCCCCCTTTATTTTTCTTTAGATTACTGTACTTCCTTTTAGGTCCATTTTACTTCATTTTTTTAAACAGAAATTATAAATTTTAAACTTTCTACATCATTCCACGTGTTTTACTCACATACCTAATCCATTCTGAGCATCTGAGTTGTTCAACATGATGTGTTTTAAGCTTTTTTTTAGTTTATTTTTTTTTTTTAGAAGTGAGGCGTGTCTGTTAGCTAACGGTAGGTAGCCACAATGCTAACAACAACAACAGACAAACTTGGAGGATTCTGAACAAACAGGACATTATTGGACGCAGACAGACATTGTGGACTAATTTCCATCTGAATAGATACATAAACATACATAAACAGAGTAAGCTTATAGTCCCTTTAATGACAAAAAAAAAAAAGATATGTTGATTTAGGCCTTTAAACAAGTTTAGATTTGGTTCGACCTAGTTGTTTTTAAAGAGCTTTTCAATAAAGTTAGAATATCTTTAATAATTGAAACATTACCTTAAACATTAAGTTCCGGGCATTTTTTATTCTTTTACATTTTTTACAGTGTTGTCTGCCTGCCTTTCAGCAAAACCTCACATTTCCAGCTCTGCCTCGCGCTCATATTACGTTACATGAATTCGAGATCCTTCCCCGTTCGGTTCTACGAGGTCTGATGTGTCTAGTACGACGTTCGCGTCTTATTTTCGGCCGCCGTATTGGATTCCTCATCTTTGGGCTTCACACGAGACGGCCCGACGGTTGTGAGTTTCCCGCCGAACAAAACAGATACAAAACAACAAACACGGATCGGGCAGCGAGACGTGAACCGGATCAAACCCGCGGGGCCGGTTTTCCAGTGACGCGAATCAGGCAGGAGCGAGAGAGAGAAGGATGGAGATGTAGAAAATATGAGAAGAGTCTGTATCTGTGAGAGGAGGATCAAACGCTCGGGCGGATTTGGGAATTACAGTGATAAGGCATTTTGAACGCTGCTGCTGCTTCTGCTGTCGGCGGAAAGAGGAGGAGGGGAGGGAGGGAGAGATAGATAGAAGAGAGGGAGAGGAAGCAGAGAAAGACGGAGGCAGAAGAGGATGGGGAGAAGGAGGGAAGGAGAGAGGGGGCAGAGAAAGAGAGGGAGAAGAGGATGGGAAGGAGGTGGAGGAGAGATAGAGAGAAGAGGGAGGAAGCAGAGATGAAGAAGGAGTGAGGGAGAAGAAGAGGGAGAGTAAGAGAGAAGGAGGAGAAGAGGGAGAGAAGGAAAGAAGGGAGAAGAAGAGAAGGAAAGGGGAAGAAGGAGAGCAAAAGACATAGAGAGGGGGGAGAAAGAGAAAGGGTGAAACAAAGGGGAGGGAGAATAGGGAGAGGAAAGAGAGAAAGAGAAATGGAGACGATGGGATAGAGAGAAGGAGAGGAGGATGTAAGGGAGAAGAGGAGGAGAGGAAGAGAAAAGAGGGGAATGGAAAGGTAGGAAGAAGATCAAAAGAGAGGGAAGGATTGGGAGAAGGAAGAGGAAGGAGAGAAAGACATAGTGCAGGACAGAGAAAGGAGAAAGATAGAGGGAGAAGAGGAGGAGAGTAGGAGAGATGGAAGGAATAAGAGGGAGAAAGAGTTAAACGAGGGAGGAGAAGAAGAGAAGGAGAGAAAGGGATGGGAAGAGGAATAGGAAAAGAGGGAGGGCAGGAGTCAGAGGAAGGAGACAAAAAGAGGGAGAGGAGGAAGAAGCAAGAGAAAAGGGGAAGGAAAAACAAATTACCGTAAACAAATAAGAGAAGCAAAGAAAAGGAGAGAGCATGAAATGAAAGAAGAGTGAAAGGAGAAAGCGTATAGACAGAGAGAAAGAGGGAAGCAGAAAGACAGAGGGATGAGAGAAAAGAAAAGAGGAAGAAGAGAGCCAGAGAGGAAACAGAAAGAAAAGATGAGAAAGGACATATATAAAGAAAATGAAAAGGAGAAGGGAGAAAAGAGGCCTAAAAGAAAAAAAACAAGGAGAGAGAAAAGGATGAGGGAAGTATGGAAGAGAAAATGAAGAGAGCGAAGAAGAGGAAGGAAGAGGGGGAGAGAAAAAAATGGAAGATGGAAAAGTGAGAGAGGGGGGGGGGCAGAGCGAAAGCTGAGAGTTGATGAAATGAAGGAGAATGAATGCTCAAATGGAAGGAGAGAGAGAAAGAGGAGTGAGGGAGGAAGAGGAAGCAGAGGTGGGGAAAGAGAGAAAACAGAGGAGAGAAAGATAAGAAGAGAAAGGGAGAGAGAGAGACAAGAAGAGAGAGAAAGATGAAGGGGAAATGACGAGGGAACATTGATTTAACATTGCTAAAAACCTCTATGTTCACATATTTATAGAATTGTTTTAAAAAGACCAAATCAAATTAAGTATAGACTATTTTTGTTGTACTGCCCAGCCTTTCTTCTTTCTTCTCAATAAATATGTTTTTGTTTTGGATTGATAATTGCCACTTTACATCACTTTGAAATCCACACTTTTCATTGTTGACCAAAAAAAGAAAAACTACATTGTTAAATCCATTTCTCACAGCACAACTCTTCAGTCTTTTATCCTTCATTTGTCACACACTTGTCTCTCTTGTGCGCTCACATGGCATTTGAATCCAGGCTAATTTCCATTTGTTTTGGGTAAGAGCATTTCAAAAGGATCTAATGTTCATAATTGCGAAAGTTTTGTGGGAAAAAACAAAGACGATGCATTGAAAGCGGTTAACACGATTTTAGCATCTGTAACGTATTTTAATAAAGCGCCCAGCTGGTTTCAAATGGAAGTCAAACAAAGAAGGTTTTTAAAGGTCCTATACAGACACTGAGACTAAAACTATAGACATGTAATTTGTAGACTTAGCATGTGAACTAGCCCGGGGTGTTTTGTAGAACTCTGGAGCATTCTCCTGTTTGTTTTCCTATAGCCGTTAGCATTAGCCCTTTAAATACGCAAGTTATGAAAGATGCAGAGAGTGTCAGCTGGTACAAACCTACCGACCACATTTACCAAAGGTCAGAGCCTCGCTACAAGTTACTGTTCAGCTTATAAACATTTTAGTGTTTTATTATAGGTAAAATATGAGTATAAAACTGCTATCGGCTTTTGCGAGCTTCAAAAGAGATTTCTGATCTAGTGCAACATTTAAGACTCTAATGACACAAAACGTCCTCTTTCACTTTACTATGACAAAAATAACATACACATCACCAAATAAAAGTTGTGCATATAGCGTCACTGATCTGTGGAGGAGCGTCTGAGTCGCAAATCAGTCTGTCCTGCTCATGGTTTTGCTGAAATCGCTGGTTTCATCGCAATTTATCCATACAAGTGCAACGTCTGCCATTGTGTTCAATTGATTTGCGTCGTCACATCTACTGGAGGAACACGGCATTGCACTCTGTAAGCAACTGAGCAGAGCTGCTGATTGCACGACTACTAATTTTAATGTCTATGGCTAAAAAAAGCACCACTGAACAAGAGAAGATTTGAGGAATGAAGATACCAATGAATGAAGATTTTCTTCAGAAATTCAAAAAATTCTGGGGGAAGACCCCTAGACCCCCCCAAAAAACAAACCAAAAAATGTGTTTTCTTTCATTCACAAACATTTGAATAATCCTGCTGTCTGTATCTGCAAAGCCCCAAGTGCTTTGTTCCACCTTGTGATTGTGTTCAGTTGAGATTAGTAACTAAAGTCTGTAAAATGTCTGTTGCAACGAGCATTCTAGCAGTTTAAAGCAGGTTAAAACAGTAGCTGTAGCTGCAAAATTGGGTCATTTCAAGGCTGTAAAGTGATTCAAATAATGCTTGTGAAGGTTTTAAGCACAGTGGACCAATTAGTGACATCACCAGGTGGAACAGTGTGTTTTCAGAATTACAGTAGAATATGTTTAACTTGTGCTGAGCGTAAATAAAACAAAAGACAACCCATAGCTGTGTTTTTGTTTATGACACTTCATTAAAACACGGAAAAATAAACCTAATATAAGCCCCTTAAGCCAGTGTGACGGTGTGGAAAGCAGTATCTGGGCTTTGGACTTGTGCAGATGAAGAGGTGGTTCAGGTCACGACATTCATCATTTGGGATGTGCTCGCAGGTGGCCCAGGGGTAATTATTTTGTGTCTATTTAGACGTTAATGACTGCAGATCGCCAAAACCGCTAACAACGTGAAAAACGGACTCGACCTGAGCTCAGAGTCACCTCCCCGGGCAACAAACAGACCAACTATTCATCTTAAACAGGAACTATAAAGCAAAGTTTTAACCAAGTTATAACAGTGTTCTTGGATTGACTCATGCATGTTTGAGTATTTTTGTTCATATTTCATGGTGACATTATTACATTGACTTACATTAATCTCATGGACTCTTACCCTAACCTTCACTTTAGTGACTACTTTCTAAACTTAAAGGTGGGGTATCTAATTTTCACTCTGCAAACACAATTTAGGTTCAAACCCAACAACCTTCTCTCATAAATCCTTTAACACATAATTATCATCGACATGTATTCATTTTTGTTGCAACTACAGCTTATAAACTTCTTTTTACAAGCAATAAATTGATACTGGAGAGGACCACCCAAGCACAAACAATCAGAGCGCAGCATTCAGTTCCAGAATTCAACATTATTATTAAGTTCAGATAATCCTCAGTGGTCTAGTTTTTTCCACAAAATGTTGCATTTATCTAGCCAGGCCAGCCGCTCCATTTTGTTTCACTCCAGCTCTAAGTCAGGAATATCAGTGTTTTTTTCTGCTTGAATTAAGCTTGAAAAATGATCCACCAATCAGCGAACAGAAATTAAGCTGTGGCATCAATATCAAGTGACTGTAGTTCTGTAAGTTTGCCGTTGAAGTAGTAGCTGCCGGAAATTTAGACTGAAATGTCACCTTTTTAATGATGTGATGGTGCGGCTCGAGCCTGATGCATCAGCCAGTTTCATTTCACTTCATGGAAAAGACAACAATCACCAACATCCCTGTTTACGCTGTACTTTGGACTACAACTAACGTGACGGTGGCAGTACATGCGTAACGTCCGATAGCAAACAAACAGTGATTGGTTCATGTGAAAAAGGACCCGCCCACTAAAGAACAAATAAACTCCAACGCCTAGACGCCAGACAGTTTCCACAGACTGAAATGAAACAGGCTCATACATCAGGCTAACATTTATCAACTTTTTAGCGGAAAGCGCAAAGTTTACTCATTTACAAATACAAAAGTTACTTTCCACAACTTAGCCTAATTTTAACTTAAAACTATGATCTCATAATGAAGGATTTACATCATGGGCACGTCCCCGTAAAGTGAGTGTGAATACAACTTTTGGTCCTCACAATGTTAAGAATACTCGCCCACACACAAAATCCGATTTTTGCAGTTCTGAACAGGAAGTCAATGAATTTATTGATATTTGTAGGTCGTTTTATAATAGTTTTGTTGCTGTTTAAATTAAAGGTACAAGGTAAATTAATCTCTCTTTTATGACTGGTTGATTACTTCCTGATTTTGTAGTTCTGTGATACTTGGCCTGAGAGCTGGAGTGAAGTAAAAAGGTTGGAATCTGGAATTATTCAAATGAGTCTCTAGTCCAAATATTTACGTTCGTGACAACCTTTGATAAGACATACTTTAGCACATTTAAGAGAGAAGCAGTAAAAGCCGGCGACCCAAAGCCCTGGCAAAAGCACAAAGTGGAGAGGATGCGCTTGACAAGAGGCTGCGAGAGTCAACTGTGTCTGCAGGCAGGACTCTAAATAGAAACGAGACGGTCACACACAGACTGGACTCAGCTGTTTAAGGGAGAATTACGGTCTGAAATAGTAATGAACTTTTTGAGTTGTAAAATAGTAAACTTTGTGTTTTCCCATTGGGTCTATGATAAATGCAGCGCTTTGTGAAAAAAGAGACCACTAAGTAGACTGTCTGAATTGAATAATAAAGATTTTTGTTGTAATCAGGAGCCAAATGATCAGCTCTGATTGGCTGAGCTTGGGTGGTCCTCTCCAGTTTCACTTGTTGTTTGTACAAAGAAGTTTTTAAGCCATAGTTGCCACCAAAATAAATACATTTTGATATTAATGTGTTGGAGGATTTATGAGAGGAAGTTGTCAGATTAAAAAAATAAATTGTGTTTGCAGAGTGAAAATCAGATCCTCCACCTTTAAAATCTATCAGGATTGTAACTAGGGCTGGTCAATTTGCGTAAATCATGTTTTTTCTCTCTTATTTTGATCAGTCTTAATTTTGATTTGGTTTTATTTAACGTTTTCAAAAAAATAAATAAATAAATAACTAGCTTTTTGGTAATGTTTTCTAGAACAAAAACTAAACAGACTTCTAATATAATGTGGCCATATCTTCTTTTCAAAACCTGATCTCGTCAAACCTCAAAAGCTAAGCAAGTTAGGGCCTGGTTAGCACTTGGATGGGAGACCGCTAGAGGGGACAGGTTCATCTCACTGTGAAGCACTTTGTGACTAAGTCTGTGGAAAGCTCTATACAAAACAAGACTTACTGTACTTACTGCTGTGTAGAGAGTGGAAAGAGCTGTCACATGCTTAAAATGCCCTAAAATACATATGTAACTAACATCATTAATATGGTGTGTGTTTTGTTTTGTTTTATTTCAATACTAGAGCAAACAAAACATATCTGAAAGCACCATGCCCATCATTTCACTTTCAAAATGTTTATCATCTCTCCAACCGTCTGTTCTATCTATGCTTACAAAATACATCTCTCTCTCATTTACAAAATGTATTTCTTCTCTCTCAAATTTTCTGTGCTCTCATTCTCAATTTTTTTTTTTCTCTCGGAAATCATTTACTCTAAAACACAATGTATTTCTTCTTTCTCTATTCTCATTTGCAAAAAATGTTTTTTCTCTCTCAAAAACCTTTAGTCTAGGGCTGTAGTCCTTTAGTCGTTTAGTTGATTAATCGGTTGATGGAGTCTTTTTTATTAGTCGAGCTAGGATTTACTTGGATTACAAGAATTTATATGAACAGTAACAAAAAGAAGTTTGTTAGTTAAAGTTTTGGGACCTGATCTTTGCTCTAATCTGTCTATTTTTGAATAAATACACTGTTTTCAATGTATTTCCTCTATAATTGTTGTTTTAGCATGAACTCTATAACATGTTCAGTCAGCTAAATGGTCAGTTCAAAGTTAAAAACACTTCATGGATTTGTTTCAATAAAAATAGAGAAAATGACATATTAATACCAAAAAATAAACATGAAAAACACTCCGGATATCATCAATAAACTTCCTTTATACATATTTTTTCAATTAAAAAATCAAAAATCAAGCTTAATGATTGGCTCTGACATTGGTGACTGACTACAAGAAGGAAAAAGATTATTTATCTAGAAGAATTCAGTCACCACATTTCAAGTATTTTGTTTAAAAATATATGCATACAGTCTCAGTTTAAAATAGAAATAATGATTTGACAAGCCGACCAATCAAAACACTCATCTTTACCTAGTTTCAAACTATTGTTAATTGCTTTGGGGTCATAACGTCTAAATCAATATTTAATCAGTGTTTTCGGTCCCTCAGGCCCGGGTGTTACAGGGTTAAACAGAACGTGTCAGGTCCAGTGTGAGCCACGATGAGTCACTGTCGGGAATCACAAGAGCCACAATAAGAGTTACGCTCCTGGTGATGGATTGGATTGTAGTGGAATTTAGCTTCTTTCACACTTGTTCGATAAATCCTAAATAACTCATTTCAGATCAATCAATCGACCAATCAATAACAATAAGTTCAAGAACACGAAATGCCAAAGTAAAACAGGGAATCAACAAACTTATTGATCACAAAGGTTTGTCAAGCAGTTTTGCACTTAGGGCCCAGACACACAGCAAGCGACAAAAATGACGTGCGTGAACAAGCGAAACTACAGCCATGCGTCCACGCATGGTTAGCCACACCGCCAGATGCAGCAGAATACGCGTGCTTGTCCCGTGTGCGCCTGTGGTGCGTCATCGCGAGCCACCCTCACCCTGTGTTTCTCTATGGGAAAGCTGTTCAAGTTTGTCTGTCTGTGTTTATGCTCTTGTATCAGCTTGTTAAAATAATCACATGAACAGGTTGATATTCCCCCTCTGGACCGGCTGATCACGGCAAACGCGAGGTTTTCAATAGTAAATATGAAAACTCAAGCAGACAGTCCTGTTGAAGCAGGGCTCCGTCACACAGTCCAGGTCTGTCCCAGGACGCGTGGTGCTGATGGCAAGTACACACATACATATATAACAGTAGAAGCCTGATTTCTCTGTATTCTACGCTTCTACGCACCTACACCAGAGTCAAGCGACAACAAAAATAGGTTGGATTCTTTCGCTCCCGATTCTCGCGCGCCCAACGCTCGCACGATGTCACGCTCACTACGCGCATCAATCGCTGGTGGTGTGGCCGGTTTCATTGACTTTGCATGTTTTCTAAACGATACGCGTGCATCGTTGGGCTATTTTTAACGCGCGTAGGGCTTGCGTAGCGCGAAATACGTTTGCAGTGTGTCCCAGGGGTAAGATATTGGAACATGCATATATGAACAACCTTAAATTTAACATCTGTGTAAGAGAAAAATGCCATCTATGTTTATTTTTTATCCAGACCACAGTATTTTCATAATTTAGGCTGCATTCACAATACAAACCGAACCGGACTCGGCTCGATTGGGAACCAAAGTTTCAACATTTCATCTCTTTCTCTAAACTGGCCTGGTTCGCATTCACAAAACACTTTTACTAATCAAACCAACTAATTGAACCAGCGCAGTAGAGACACATCTGCCTCCTCGTCTGTAGAGGCGCTGTGGAACAGAAACACTTTACTCAAACAGCAAAGAAAACAACCGGCCTCTCTGCTCTATGGCTGCAACCAAAACAAACACGCTGCTGAACTTTATATTTTTGTTTTTATGGATCTATCCCACAACTTTAATGGGCCCAGTGTGAGTGACAGACCTTTTACTTGAAGAGACGGAAAGATAAAAACGTTTGTCCAAACTATTTACAATATGTTCGGAAGCCACTTTTAGACGTCAAGTCATGAGTTCTGCGTGTCTGTATATCAATGCAACAAACACAAGCAAACTTCCTAGATTAAAAAGTCAATGATTAGACGTAGATGTGAATATCAACCATGTGAACTACATAATTTTCACTCAATACTTACTAAGACTATAGACTCATTCAAATAATACTTTAAACAATAGAGCCCTCTGCATAGTTTCCCTACAACTTTATTTGCGAAACGAATACATTTTTACGTGTTTAAAACATAGCTGCTATTGTTTGTGAGTTAGGTAATTCAGTCAGGTCTTGCACAGGTTCACACTTTGTTTCTTCTTACACCGAGGCTATTATTGTAACAATCTTTGAAATATACAACTACAGAGTGTGTGTGTAAGTCAGTGACTGCATGAGAAAACCTGATCGATTCTGACCTATTGATTTGATCGTTGCATACTTCGAACGATTTCAGAAGTATTCAATCAAACTGCCAATGCACCTGCGTAGCTTGAAAAGCCTGGGACAGCCGCACTACTCAAGGCACCAGGATGACTCATTTGAGACTGTATATTTGTGCTGAAATAATATTGATTTTAAGTTATTCTCTTCTTAAAAACTGGACTGTACAGCACACATCATCAACACAATGGCACTAAAATAAGAGGATTAAACCGGCACAGACAACGTTCATGTGATTCTTTTGTTGTAACAAATGAAAATCCCTGGTTGGTGCAGTTGTTTCTCTGAGCTCAAAATAACCACCTTTTGTCCTGTGAGGTGGCTCAGGTCTGCAGCGCTGGGCCTTGTTAAGTGTGACCTCCGTGCTCCGCTGTCACACTTCAGCCTCCCGCTCTCCCTCTCCTCAGCCTCAAACCTGCTCTTATCTTCCTCCCTCCTCAAACCTCACTCACGCGCTCTCAAAATACTAGCCTACTACATGTTCATATTCAGTTGTCTTGCAAAAATATTAAAGTACGATTTGAATTGTTTCTTCCAATCATCTTGAATTGCTCTGCACCTGAGGCAAGACATGAAAATAGCATTTCTGTTTTCACGTCTTACTGTCAGACACAGGTCTTTCAATTATATAAAAAAGGACACTTGAGGTCATACAAACATGGAAAAATAATAATTAAATCCATAAATCAACAATAAGTGTTCATAAATGTCATTGCCTGTTGCAGAGAATTTTTTATTTAAGGCAGGACTTATCTTTTCTAGACATTTAATCAGACTGATAATGGACTTGTTTTAGTGTTGAGTAGGGCTCGGTGCCGTTAGATTTTTTTCAATACCAGTGGTTTGCATTTAAGATTATGCTTTCATCTGGAGCAATGAGTTGGAATTACGTCAAAGTTTGGATTATATTTTGGGTTTCGTGACATTCTCAAGCGTAAACTTCAGACTGTAAATGGATCACATGAATGAAGCTCGACAAAAAGACTTTAAGCAGAAAGGTTCGCACTGGAGACTGTTTTTAATTGAATATTATTTGTAATTCTGGACCCGTTGTTTCTTCTTCTTCTGTTTATGAAGCTAAGCTAACACACAGCATTTTGTTTGGGAGACTTGCAGCCTGTACAGGGCGCAGACATTAGCTCGCGCCCAGTTTGTTAGGGGAAGTAAAACGTAAATTATGCCGCTTAGTTTGTGCAGAACGCAGTTGTAAGATGATGCACAGTTTGTTTGGGAGAAGTAAGAAGTGAATTGCAGTGACGTAAAGCGTAGTTTGAGTATTAGAGTGTGCAGGAGGCCACAGGTTATGTGATGTTTTTAGCATAGAGAGTGTTCCTGTGGCATGTGTGGTGTTTCTATTGTTTGCTTATTGACGCGGAGATTTGAAGCTAAGAAATCAAACGTGCTTCATGTTTTCGATTCCAGTATTTCCGAATGTTTTCGGTCGGTTACAAATCGGAATCATTTCTCGGAGCCCAGCCCTCGTGCTGTGGTAGAAGTAGAGCTGCAGTCGACCAAAGAAATTCTTGGTCGACTGAAGACACGTTTCATCAACCGATTATTCGACTAAGAAGAAGGCACAGCAAAATCTTTTAAGCTAAAATATCTTCTGATCCAATCATTTATCTAACAAAACTATACCTCAAAAGATTAAAAATGTTGTAGAGTTCATGCAAAAACAACAATTTATGAAAAAATGAATACAAACAGTGTTTATGTCAGCTAATTCACAACTTTATAACGTTCAAAATAACTCCATATGATCTAACTAAAAGACTGGGTCAACCAATACAAATTTGATCGACTAAGACTCCATCAACCGATTAATTGACTAATCGACTAAAGGACTGACAGCAGCAGCCCTAATATTTCAAACATTATGGGTCCACATCAGCAAGTAAATAGTCTTAGTACATTCAAATAAAGACACAACTGTATCAGCTAAAACAATTTCATGATGTAAGTACCAGATACAGCAAAATTTCATGGATCAGCGCTGATACCTGATCCCAGTATTGGATCGGTGAATACGTAAGCTAATAAAAACACATATTGTACATATATTTTCATTACAATGCTTTTCATAGGAACCTTTACACTTTTTATACAAAATTGTGCTGCGAATCATAAGTTCAAGATTATATTCAAATGACTGTCTTATATCATTTGAATGAGGAACAGTGCTCATTAAATTGAAATGAATAATTTTTTCCACAGATCCATGAAAGAAAAAATGATCAGTTACTCCTGACATAATACCCATAATGCACCTCAAACTGAGTGCACCATTCATCCTGATTCTCCTTAAACAGCTCAGATCACATCAGGCCTTATCCAGATCATATTTTCTCTTATATTTTCCATCTTTTGTTGTGTTCTGCGCAGAAAAGACAGACACACTTTATCATCATGCTGCGCTCGCTCGACTGTGTCCAGAGGAGGCACAGGTAAGAAGACAAAATACAGCCTCAGTGTGCTCTTAGGAGTAAGATCTGGCCTGAAACCAGAAGGTCGCAGGTTCAAATCCCAGCTGAGTATACGCTCTAGTCACACGGCTCAATGTATGACGCTAAAAAAAGAAGCAAGTTTGTTCATTTGTCAATAGTGAATGGTTGGCTGATTAACTATCAACTAAGATTTGAACATAAGATTTTAGTAAAATTACAAGCAAACAAGAGTTCTCATTAAAAACATTATTTTGCCCAATTTTCATATCCTTCTTGTTCACTCCAAAGCTTTTTTTTAAGTCAATGTAAGACTAGTTAACAATCAGTATTCCTTTTCTAAATTTGTGTAAGTTGTAAATAATCATTTAACTTGTAGCAGCCTTATACTAACAATCGAAACTAATTTGGGATGTTTTTCATATGTTTATGTTGCATTCCCTTTGTCATTGTGCTTCAGGAATGCTCTTCAGCATGATTTAATGTTATTACTCAATGTTTTGTTGTCAGGAGTAATTATTATATTGAGTTTAGCAAATCTAACTAGAAGTAGTAGAAGTAGAAGAAGAAGAAGTAGAAAGAACAAGAACCGGCCGTGCAGGAGTTGAACCACCAACCTTCTTCCTCTCTACCGTAATGTAGGACAATGTTTCCCAACCAGGGGTACATGGACCCTAATAGAAGATGAAATGTATTCTTAACTAAAAGAAAAAAATATTTCTAATGATTTTTCAATACTTTTTAAGCTTTTTAAGCCAACTTTTTATGAAAACAAGAACATAAAAAAGCAACAATTGGCAGTATTCTACTAGAAAACCCATGTGTTTACCTAAAAGCACATGTTAGGGGGCACTCGGCCTGTTGGACACAAATTAGGGGTTATTGGAACAAAAAAGGTAGAGAATCACTGATGTAGGATAATGTACAATTACATTAACACAATGGCAGAAATGCTTGTAAAGGATTATAGATGGAAATTACAGCTAATTTCCACCTATAGTTCTGTAAAGCGGAAACACAATGGACATGGTTTTGGTGGTAGGGGAAACTGGAGCACTTGGATGAAACCTACACAGACACAGAAAATCCCAAAACTACTGAATCTGAAACATAATATTTTCTGAGGCTCAGACTTAGAGGACTATACTGAAAATACATCTGTGATTCTCTCTCTGTGATACTCTGGAATTTGTACCAGAGTAAGCACATGACCTGGGACTTGTTCGATTGTGTGTTTATAAAGACTAATGTACAAAGAGGAGTATTGCTAAAGCCTTAGTCACATTATTATTTATTTGTTTGTGGGGGGGCAGGAGCTATTATGGGACCGGGCTAAATTGGAACAACCTCGAGGCTGCAGAGAGGGAAAGCTATTACCACTGGTCAATAGACATTAATATCCCAGCCATGGTCAATTCTGTCTTTGGGACGGCGCCGTCTCTGTCCCGACTAAATGTTGTAGCTACAGTATGTTTTACACTGGAGGAAACAAAAAGGCAAAGAGCAGAGGAATGTAACAAGAGACACAATTATAGAAGAACTGCAGGTGTCATGAGTGTAATGTGTGACAGGAAAGGTGGAAATTGATTGTCTCAAGACAGAGATTGATACTACGCATGAAAAAAAAATTAAAAAAGACTACAAGTTTATTTTTCAATTAAGGATCGGTATTGTTAAGGCAGGGGTGGCCAACCTTTTTCAGCTCGTGAGCTACTTTTAGTCTGACCACAGCTCGAAGATCTACCTTTGGATTTACATTATTTTATTTATTAACAATGTCGAAAAAAATAGATTTGTAGACTAGTCCTGATTAAGACACAGTTAGATTTTCTTGTATATTGCGTTTGTAGTTCGCGTGTGTAGTACGCGCATATAGTGCTTGTTGATGCCGCGTGTAGTTGGCGCTTGTAGTTACGCCTATATCTCGCGATTAAAGTTCATATTTACAGACGGGGCTTTGGAAGCTACTTCCACTGCCTCAAAGATCGACTAGTCGATCGCGATGGACGGGTTGGGCACCACTGTGTTAAGGAGTTATCAGTACTACTACTCTTATCGGTAGTGCTTTAGTTTTGTTTGTTTTTTACAGTGTAGGCCAAATAGTTCTATTGGTGTACTCTCTTAATGCATTTTCCACATGTGATCAGAATAGGAATTTTAGACGCATGAAAACCGCCAGCTGACGAGTTTCATGCGTCTCATGTATGTGACTTTTCGGTGCTGTTTGTCATTGTGCGCGCTGTGATGTTGGGCTGTTCTTTCTGTGTGTTTGTGGCACGATGCCCTCAAAGCACTGAGATACAGACGGGACAGATACAGACAGATACTGCGCCGCACACGATCAAAACAGAGCCGAAAGGGCACATGTGAATCTTGTGAAACGCGCTTCCTCAGGACCGATAGAGGGCTAAAACCTATCGATCCAGTGGACCGCTTAGACACTGCACCGGAACTGTTAGGAAACCTGGTCTTTGGTACCATCCCTTTTTGCAAATGAACTGAAATCTCAATCTGAATGAGTACAAATTGCAAAGGCTGCCATTTTTAAGAGCCATAATTCAGTGGTTCCCAAAATCTGATGGTTGCGAGAGGATTTCAAGATATTGTTCTACTATTGTGACTTTGTTTTTATTTGAAAGTAGCAATGTTTGAATGAATTTTACTATAATATTAAAGTATATACGTTTTAACCAAATTTTAATGATTTTCCAACTTGAAATTATTACAAATTATTCTTTCATTTTTACGATGGGGGTCGTGAGTTGGTTGTATGGCTATTTTGGGTGTGCAGGTCTGAAAAGCGCTGAAACTCCTGCCACAATTTCTTGCACAAATACATGAAGTTTAACCTGGCCAAACTCTAAACCACTGGTTTAACCGCACAATCACACCCCAGCAGGACGGGCTGAGGGAGGTTGTTAGGAAATATGACAGAAAGTTATAGAGATCGACCAATATAGGTTTATCTTTGGCCGATGACAATATCAATGGCCGATTTTTTAGGTTGATTGTCAAAGCTGATTTCTGAGGCAAATTTTCTTTGTTAGTTTTAAAAGCATGGAGGGTGAGAGATAGCATAACCAAAAAAAAAAAAACTACAGTATTTTCACCACAGTACATGTGCGTCTCTTTCACACAATGGAATGACGCTCGAGTCTATTTTGGCTCAACAAACATTTCATAGCATCATGACAGACACTCACATTGTTCATATTGACAAACAAAGCTTGTGCTGCAGCCAAAGTCACTTAACAGGAATAAAACTTAAATACATGTTATTGATCAAAACTGCAGATTTAGAATGGAGAGAGATAAAAGTCTTATCGTTTCTCTTTAAACCAACTCAGAGCTCAGCTGATCCCTGTGAGTGCAAACATCTGATTATGATATGATCACATATTGGTCAAAAATGAGGCCAATACACAAAAAAATCTAAATATCGGACCCAAAATATCGGCCAACCAATATATCAATCTATCATTAATAAATCAGCGCCTGAATCAAGGAAAACAAAAATGGCAGCTCCTGTGGATGTGTTTCTGTTGTTGTTGATTCCAAATCAGCTCAAAGTATTTCATTAAGGGTCTCACTTTTTCTTGATCTTTCAGTGGGGGAAGTTCCAGATGGACAATGCTGAAGAACTCAAACTAAAATTCAACACATATCCATCTGGAGTGAGCCGGGTTATATAAAGCTTAGATCTGTACAAATGTTATTTTATCTATAGTATGGCACGGGTGAACACTTCAGTGAAATCTGAATGTACTTTTAGTTTGATCAAAGTGTATACAGTAGATTGATCACATTGAAAACATTAAGTGAATGTATTTGAATTCACTTTATATGAAACATTTACATTTACATATTGAAAACTCCTTCCGACTTTTGCATAATGGTTTATTTAGCCTATCTATTCAATTGATTTATTTATTTACTTATTTATTTTAACAATGCTAAAAACTTGGCAAAATTAATGCAACTGATTTGTGAGAAAACGTTGTTCAATGTTGATACGTTCTGGTTTACAGTGCAGTCTTTCAGCAGCTCTGGATGGATGTAGGTGGGTTTTCTGCTGCTTTCCATCCTCTCTGGGCCATTTTGAGCAGCAAGCATCTAAATTATCTATAACGTGGGGCAAGAAATAGCCCAGCCAGAAGCAGCACGAGGAGAAAGCTTTACTGGGTTATAGTCAGACTAAAGCAGAGTGAAAGTGCATAGGTCACTGCACAGAAGCTTATATTAAAGAGAGACTGTATTTGGTGAGATCTAAGACAGTGTGATGGATGGATTTCATTGTAGAAGTGGTGAACCGGGATAAAATTAGGTTTAAATGAAGAAGGAATCAGATGTAAAAGGATTGAGCAGGGACCAAGGTATTTTAACGACTAAATCAGACGAATCCAAGGATAAAACCTATTTACGCTTGTACAAACAGCTCATAATTGAGACTAGGAATGTTCTCTTTTATTCACATTTAAGGAACAGTAAGATATGAGTGCTTTAGTTAAAAATGTGGGAGAAAACCATTGAGTAAATCTGCCATTTTATATATATGAAATACATTGTTAGTTCTCCATTTCTTTTTGTAGCTTAAAAATATTGTTTTGCCTAAACTCAAATGCATTTTTAGTTCTTTTAGCACCATCTAGGTCACGTAAATGCTCAGATTAAAAAAAGACACGCTTTAGTTTGATCCCTTTAGCCAAGCCCCCTTTTAGTCGAAAATACGATCAATAGGTCACGTCGAGATTTGCCTCTCCTTGATTAAAATTAGCGCTGACATATCAGTAAAATTTTTGGTATTTATAATTGTTGTTACTAACCCTCTCCAAGCCCAAAATTAGCAGTCAAATTATTACTTGAACTAAAAGCCAAAATAACTGTTAACTATTTCCCATGATAATAACATTACGAACAGTCAGTGCGTTTACATGATCAGGCAAATCAGACTAGGCTAAAAAAACAGGCTCAATTTGACTTTCCCTTCAAACCAGTTGAATCAGTTTTGCTCCTAACATGTGAGAGAGTAAACAGATTCCCCTGAAGAGATATGTCCTGCTGTGTCAGATCCACTACTGCATGATCCAAGCTGTATTGCTTAAATATAGTTAATATTGTTTATTATTATTAAGTGCTTGTAATGGAGCACTTATATTAAGCCAGAGTCAGAGTCGGACCCAGAGCTTCCCAACATGTGGGTTTTCTCCGGGTATTTGGGTTTCCTCCTACCTCCAAAAACATGCATGTTTAGGTTATTAGGCATCTTGTGGCCATACCTGTTTGTCAAAGCCTGATCTCGACAGTTCTCAGTGGCTAAGCATGTTAGGACCTGGTTAGTACTTGAATGGGAGACCACTGGAACACTAGGTAGTGTCGCGGCCCCTTTCGTACTAGAAAACCCGATTCGTCCGGAAGTTCCTTTTAGGTCAACAACGCATGCGCAGGCCGAAATTACGTTTTTAAACACATTATTTATAAGTGTGCAGTTAATATTATTTCTTTATATTGTATTATGAATGTATCTTGCAAAAGTTTGCCAATAGAAAGCCTAAAACACCACATTTATTTATCGCCATTATAATCTAGCAGATAGCAGCCGGAACTAGCTTAATCAGGCATTTACGACTTTAAACGGTAAAATCTAATTCACAATCATTTGCTTTGTTGCAATCTGTAAGGGAATTTTGTGTTTAACAGTTTAGTTTCGTCTGTGTTTAATTAAAATTTCAATACAAATAAAACAATGTAAAAGAAGTAAAGCTAAAGGTACGAATCGGGTCTTCCGGTACGAAAGGGGCCGTGACAGATGCCACAGTGGACGACAAGAGTAGAGATTGTCATTGTGTCCTTGGGCAAGACACTTAACCCACATTGCCTCAGTGTCTGTTACACCGGGTGAATGGATCCCTGATTGTAAAGCGCTTTGAGTGCCTTGAAAGGTGGAAAAGCGCTATATAAACAGAGACCATTTAGGAGAATGAATGATAGAGTGAAAGGTTGTCTGTCTAACTGGCCACTATCCAGGTTGTTCCCTGTCTAAGGCCCAAATTTACTGGGATAGGCTCCAGTCACCTGCAACCCCTAAACGGTAGAAAATGAATGAATGACTGAATGAATGTAATGTAGCTCAACAGTGGAAGCTTGCCCTGGTTCCAGAAATAAATTGCTCCATTGTAAAGTGCTCTTGGGGTTTTAAGACATGTCACGGGCTAACCAGCTATGTGCCAACTCAAACCAACAGCACGGTTGTTTTCAGTTTGCAAAGCACATATATAACTTAAAATCCAGCTAAATGTCTTAACAACAATGAAAAAAAATATTGTAAAATTACTGTTTGTTTGTCAGTCATAATTGACAACAGTTTCTCCAACTAAAACACAGCTCTCAAGTCTATCAACACGACGCCGCCATGTGAAGTTTTAATATTCGCAAATTCCAGGAGAGTGTGCGTTCCCGTGAGAAGGGGATGCATTTTTCAACAGGCAGGCATTTCTCGGCACTTCTTTTTACCCACTGATTTAAACACTTGGAAGCTTTACCTAAAAATAGACATTGGTGTGTGTGTGAAATGAGCAAAAATCTGAATCGTGATGTAGGTTAAAGAAAATTGCACAGCTTATAAATTGTTTTCTACAGACACAACCAAGACGATTTTTATTCCTTTAGCGAACTGAACCATAAATGACCAATTCAGAATTAATCCCAGGACGAAATCGAGCTCACAACCGAAAGGAAGTTATTACCCTGCAGCCTAGCCAACCTGACTTAAAACGAGACTATACTTTCCCTTCCAGGTCTACGCTGGGACTGTACCCGGGTCCTCCACGAGCTCCTGCACGTCTCTGGGTGGGGTACTGTGGGTGTGCGTGTGGGTGGACGAAAAGGGGGGCCCATTACGTACGTCTTTACGCTCTCTCCCCCAAAATCTCGTCTCGCGTTTGGCTTCTTTTTTTTTTTTCTCTTCTCAGTCTACATCCATCCATTCTGTTTTGTGGCTTAAAAAGTTAATCAGCTGCGACGTTTTTCACGCAGCTCCACTCTACGCTACGGATGCCATGTTATTTCCCTTCAACCACACAATCCATTCACACACACGAGCTCGTCCGGGAAAAAAGACGAGAATGAAAATAGCAACGCAAAACGAGCACGCAATTAAAGACCAAACATACGCCGGTGCAGAAAAAAAGGATGCAACCTCACACACACACAAAAAAAAACCGATCAAAGCTGCAGATTATCCGGGGATTTTCTTACCTGGAAGCAATCGATGCACGCGCTTGTCCGGTCTCGCTATATAGTCTCGTATCTCGCGGCGTCGTGTGCGAATTTTACGAGGCTCGGATGGGTTTTTCTATTTGCACCGAAGAAGACGCAGCCGTACGCGGAGGTAAGAGCAGTAGTAGCATCCCAGCAGCAGCAGCAGCCTCTCCCTCTTCTCTTCTCTCCTCCTCCGTGCGACGCGAGCAGGGAAACGCCGATAATAAGCCCCACTAACGGGACTCCACGGTGGGAAGGAGAAATGAGCAGTCCCCTCCTCCCCCTCTCGCTCTCTCTCTCGCGCTCTCTCACTTTCTCTCACGTTACCTCCTTCCTTCGTGTAGTCCTGTTTTTTTTTTTCTACCAGTTTCACTATCTCCACCTCTCTCTCTCTCTCCTCTCTCCTCTCTCTCTCTCTCCTCTCCTCTCTCTCTCTCTCTCTCGTGCTCAGAATACTAATGTGGACGTAAAGATGTTACTGTAAATGGGCCAAGGCTGTGGGAGACAGAGATGAGGAGGTGGCAGCAGCAGCAGCGTCCAAACAGAGTCAGTGTTAAGCCGCCGGACTATTGTAATATACGTAAGCGTGCGTAAATTAGTCATCACGTTTTGCTTGGTAACCTAAACTGTATTTTTTATTTCATCATTGCATCTGTTCAAATAGTCTTGTTTTTTCCACCAGACAAGCTTAAAGCCCATATGACAGATTATTGCATTTTTCTAATTTAGTTTGGGGTTGACAGTTATTGTGGTGAATTAATCATAGTTTTAGAGCAGTTAAAGAAAACCTATTATGTAAAATTTACTTTTCTGAGTTTTAACCATGTTACAGCAGTATTCTCTCATCATTAGTTTACCTAAAGTTGCATTTGGATTGATAGGCTCATGCATGTTTGAGTAATCTTGTATTGTCCTGCAGCTCAGAAAATCTCTGTCTCACTACCACCTATCCCCTATCTGTATCAACTCTAAAATTAGGTTCAAAATTGTCAGATACTTTCTAACAACAATCATTTTTGTGTTTAGCAATGAACAAAATGTTAACTATTGATCAGCATGTGCCATGGTTTCTTCACATTAGGTCTCCTTTAAAGTGTATGACAGGTTTCTACAAATTTCCCATTTTAATTTAATTTTGTAGATTAACACTAGTTGTTTATACAAGCACGGTGGGTGGCGCTCTGGCCTCACAGCAAGAAGATGGCGGGTTCGATTCCCGCTCGACCCGGGACCTTTCTGTGTGGAGTTTGCATGTTCCTCTCCGTGTCTGGGTGGTTTCCTTCGGGCACTCCGGTTTCCCCACCAAACAATAACATGCACCAAATGACCACTTGGTGGTGGTCGGAGGTTGAGGCGCCAGGTGTTAGGTGAATCACCTCTGCTGAGTTGCCCCAGGGCAGTTTACTGTCACTGAGTGGGAGGGGAGGGGTTCATCTCACTGTGAAGCGCTTTGTGCCTCTGTCTGTTATGCGCTATAAGTAAATAAAGATTACTTACTTACTTAAATGAAGTAAGTAGAGCATAGTTCTAAACTCAGAAAGTAGAGCTTAGTTCTAAGCTTATGACATCACACTAAGAAGACAAAGACATTTTACATTTTCTCAAAACGAACATATTTTACTGACCCTATAAACATACATTTAACAAAGTGAATGTGTTGTAGTGTATTTTTATATCTCTTGTTACATTAGAGGAGTATTGGCTCAATTTATTACATGCTCAGTAAACAACTCCCTAGAGTGATGTCATCATCTTTGACCAGGAAGTAAAACATGGAATGAACTTGATGAAATGTTTAGTGAAATCTTAAATATAATGATCATAACTTTGGTTTAGTGAAATTACCAGTTCAACCTGTCAGAGGCACTTTAAAAATTATGATGAGATTGACAAATAAAAGTTGTTACAGTACAGTTAGTAATGTGAGTTCTAAAATACAATCTGTCCACATATGTTGTCCAAAAGCATTTAACCACTAAGACAATAATGGAGCTCAACAGTGGAAGATCACCCTAGTTCCAGAAGTAAAATGTTTCATTGTAAAGTGCAATAGGGGTTTAAAAAAATCCAAACATTAAAAGAGTTTAAACACAACCCTAGATCCACAGTGCGGTTGTTTTCAGTCTAAAAACCACATCTATAACTTAAAATTTGGCAAAATGTTCAATACCTTTGTAGTTTATAAAGCTACAGGCGGCATATCCTCCACCAGAAAAGTTACATAGTGCAGTGAAAACAGACTTAAGAAAATAACGTAAGGCTTGTTCAGTTATACAAGCATAAATCCAACAAAAGTTTCAGTTTAACGCTACTAAACCTTTGCACAGCTGGCAATATTAAGTCATGCTAAAAACAAAAGCTAAAGCTGTAAATCACACACTGTTCTGTGAATGTTCTGGTGAAAGAGACAGATGGCCCACACTGACAGTCACATCTCTCAGTCAGTCCCAGGGCAGCCGTGACCGCAGCAGCAAATATAATGTTAACGCCTGACATCTGCTTTGTTTTCACTTCTAGTTTAGCCAGAAAAGATCAAAACCACAAAACAACAGTGGTCAGTTTATGGTTGAGGCCAAACACAAGCTCCTCTGACAAAAAATAAATAAATTAACTTTGTTTGAAAAGTGAAAATGTGGCTGAAGAAAGTTTGGTTTGGCAAAGAAAATTTCACAAGTAGCAGATGTGGCTCACAGAAACGAGGAACAAATTGAACTGGGAAAAAGCAAAACAGAGCAGAAAACGAATCCGGATGGTGTTTTGGATTTTCCCCAAAACCAAAAATAATTGCGACCGTAGACAATAACTGACTGTGGAAGATTAGGAAACGCTCGCTTTATCACACAGACGATTTAACGAGAGAGACATACTTCAACACTTCAGACTCTGTATCAGCAGCGTAGGATTGTCTTCACTTCTCTAAACTACAGAATTTCTCAAGCACAGACACAGTACTTTACAGGGCAGTGACCGGATTCTTAATACTTCCACGTGAGTCCAAACACTGTCTACCAGACCAAGAACACAATTCATTTTATTATCTCACGTTAAAGAACCATGACATAACAGGACGTGTCAACAGCGTATGATTAGCACGATTCTTGTATTAATATGACACGCGTTGCAGCCCTAGTTTAAAGATGTGTTTTTTTTATGAATATTAACGCAATCTTTATCCTAATCTTAACCTACCCCAAGCCCCAGCCCTAAACTTGTGTCTATTTTAGGCTTTTTCAAATTGTGCAATATATAGAAGGAATATTGTCGACATCACTTTCTCTACAGTGCATGTCATCTGCAGAAAGATACGCTGTCATTCTGTTGGCTGGGGAAACTTCTTTGATAAAAACAACAAAATGGGACAAGAGCAGCTGTTTGGATCAGGTCTGAACCTGACATCTGGCTGCTGAAGTTTGAGAGCGTGTAGTTCACACTGCTGAATGCAACGTGTAAGGTCGTAGGCAGGGCTTAATTTGAGTCGGAACAAGCCGGAATAAGATCCGGGAACTCTCATGGGCATTCCGGCAACAGTTTTGTCTGCTCCGGTAACGCTTTCTAATAAGCTTTTGTCTTTCTTCTACGAAACGCGGCTCTGCTCCTCTCCCGTCTCTCATCAATAGAAACAGTGAACAAGCTTATTTGCGTTGAAGACGGAGTCACAGACTGTGATGGGTTATTAGTGAAACTGACAGTAAATTTGACCAATCAGAAGCAGCGCAGGCGGGTTTAAGACTTTTCATTGGTTCCAGGCGAGCCCCGCTCTTGTATCTTCTTCCAAAACAGGAAATATGCATCTAAGTAGATTTTGTGGATATTTGTTGTTATTTGCGACTCGTTTTGATGGATTAAAAGCAGAAACAGCAGCGATAGTGTCACGTGTGTTTGGAGTGTAAGAGACGATAAAGAGGATAAGAACCAGCGCTTTTTCTCGTAAGTGCAACTATTTTAATGTGTATTTTGGCAATCATGTTTGATGACCTGTGCTGTGTAAAGGCTGTTTGTGCTGCGTTGTTGCAGTGACTGACTTGTGGAGGGTCAGATACTGATGCAGAGGCAGTGCGCTGAGGAGCAGGACGAGAGCGTGTGGGAGGGCAACCTGTCGCTGTAAATCGGATTCAGCGGCAGATGCGCTTGTGATTTGTCAGAATGAATGACATGACGTGTAAAAAAAAACGTGTAACACAGACCAAATTACTTTTATATCGTTGAACATCCAGTAGGATGGACAGTTGAGTTGTATTTTAGCATTTCTAAGCCTCTATGTTCACTTATTGTGTGCGCTCCGGTAAAGGTTCGACCTTGTCTGGACCCGGTCCAAAACCCACATTTTGTTCCGGCAACGTTTGAGTTACAAATCAAGCACTGGTCGTAGGGTCAAATTTCATTCACAAATGTTGATTTAGCAGCATGACTTTTATTTTTGCACAGCCAGAAACTCTTGTAGTTAGCTGACAACAGCGCTGGCTAGTGTTGCGGCTACAGCTTGTGTCAATCAACCGTGGCTCTTTCTGCTAACAGGCTGCGTGCACATCCCTCGCATTGAGAAATATTCCCTCTATACAGAATAACATAAATAAGCCAAAAGTTTTGAAATATGCTCATCATATGCTATTTAAGCTTCTCTTTAAAGCATATTTATAAGACACAAACTCAGCCGCAGTCAAACTAAAGTTGTGAAGAAAAATGAACATAGTTGGGGTTTAATCATGATAGGAGAAACTGAAGCAGGAAAGTTTTGCAGACCTGTGGAGAACATTCAAACTCTACAGCCTTATGCCACCTGGGAGTCAAACTTAAGAACTTCATTCAGAACAGTGTTTTCCTGAGGCTCAAAAGAGAACAAAACAGCTCACACAGACAAAAGTTCAGTTGTGTTTAATGACAAAGCAATGCTAGAACATGCTTCAGCTTAATTTTGCATAATACGTGTCTGTTGTATTACACTGGAGAGACCTGGAGTGTATAAGGTCAGGTCAGTCCAGGTCAGTCCAGGCTCAGTTAAGGCTGTGATTGACTCCCACAGGCAGAAAGTGCAGCCGTGATGAGATTAAGCTCCACATAGGACATTAGACAGATCCAGTCTGTTTTACTCTGACACAGGTGAAGTGTAGAGCTGCTGCACTGACCTGGGATCAGATCTGCTCAGAGACACTGGTTATGAAGAAAAGCAGGAGCAGTGTTTGGGTTGTGAATGTTTGATGGAGCTCAAAGTAATGATCAATTAAAATTTAACATGTGTATGTACATTTGGGCAAAATCTCCAGCTACAAAAAAAAACTCTAAGGACTAAACTAATCACAAAATATAATTGTTTTTGTCATTTAAACATGGTCTACTTTGACATTTCAGGAATTAAAAAAGCACAAAAGCAAACAACCGCCATGTGTTTCCCACGCCAGGAACTAACTTACAGCTCCAACTACTGTCTGCAAATGGAACTTCATAGGGTATTTTATTAAACCTAATCTCACTCTACCAGATGGATTCTATGGTTTGTTTGTTGTTTTTTTTTGTTGTTTTTTTTTACAAATCTAGAGAATCAATCTAGAGAAACGTTCACTGTGCAGTTTAACCCCTGCCCTGCCGTACTGACTGCGAGTTCAGTGTGAGTAAAGACTTGCAAGACTTAGAAAGTGCTTAAAACCAATGTGTCCTTATACACCTCGAAGCACTCACACTGCTTCGAGGTCCGACAGTTGCGAAAGTGTGTGGAAAGAATCTTTGTGGCTTTGGGCAAATACAGATCGCAGCTGGAGTACAAGGAACTTCGCAAGAAACTCAAATACGTATGTCTTGGACCAAACTCTTCTCGCAGTCAGTGTACGGGAGGCGTAAGACGTCCACGTTCCGCTGGACCAATTACAGCGCAGCAAAACAAACATGACAGCGCCGACAGATGGACTTGTCTATTTTACAGGTGAAGTAGCTGATTACCACACTGCAAACACAATCTAGGTTTAAATCTGACAACTTCTGCTCATAAGTCCGACATGTTTTCTCTATTTTGGTTACAATTATGGTCAATAAATGCCTTTTTGTTTGTCGATCAGAGCGCTGCATTTGGCTCCTGATAAGAATAAGAATACTTTATTATTCAGTTCAGTCAATGCTTAGTGGTCTACTTTTTTCACAAAGAGCTGCATTTATCATGGACTTTTTAGTAGAAAACACAAAGTTTAAAATTTACTACTAAATTAGTTGCCCCATCTTTAAAATAATTAATTGACTTGAAAATGTGCACACAAATCAGATTTGAGCATTTTTGGACAGGTAACAGGTTTATGCTTTTCTCTTGACTGGATTTAACAAACATTTCATAACTGCATCGGGACAGATTGATCAGATTCCAGATCAGATTAGCGTCAGTCTATTTCGATGCAGACTGAATGAATGAATGAATGATATTTTTCATATAGCACATTTACACAGACAGATGTCTTCCAAATTGCTTCACACAACAGTCTCCCTTCACTCAGTGATAGCAGCAGCCCTGGGGCAAGTGTTCCCTAACCTGTATGTTATTGGTTACATGTACAGGTAAGAAAATGAACCATCAATTCAGACTGCTAAATATCAATCTGACATGAGCAGGTTAAAGTAATCCGATTTAATGCTGCAGAAAGGCTGGATAATTTAAGAACTATGCCTTACATAAAAGTCCAACTGTGTTTTTATAAGGAACCAAGTGAAAATACTGTAAAACACTCAAAATAGTCAGCTTTGTAAAAGATACCCTTTAAACTTTCTTTTTTCTCTATGTTTATCTGCTCAAAACTGACAAAGTTGCAGAACAAATAAAGGAAATTGAGATTCTAGATTATTTAAAACTACATAGATCACTTCAAACAAACGTTGAGAGATTAGTCGACTAATACATGGTTAAAAGCATGGACCAGAGTCAGGACTAAACGTAGACCAGAGTCAGGACTAAACGTAGACCAGAGTCAGGACTAAACGTAGACCAGAGTCAGGACTAAACGTGGACCAGAGTCAGGACTAAACATGGACCAGAGTCAGGACTAAACGTGGACCAGAGTCAGGACTAAACATAGACCAGAGTCAGGACTAAACGTGGACCAGAGTCAGGACTGAATGTGGACCAGAGTCAGGACTAGACGTGGACCAGAGTCAGGACTAAACATAGACCAGAGTCAGGACTAAACGTGGACCAGAGTCAAGACTAAACATAGACCAGAGTCAGGACTAAACATGGACCAGAGTCAGGACTAAACGTGGACCAGAGTCAGGACTAAACATAGACCAGAGTCAGGACTAAACATGGACCAGAGTCAGGACTAAACATAGACCAGAGTCAGGACTAAACATGAACCAGAGTCAGGACTAAACGTGGACCAGAGTCAGGACTAAACATGGACCAGAGTTATGACTCAGCATGAACCAGAGTAAGGACTAAACGTGGACCAGAGTCGGGACTAAATGTGGACCAGAGTCAGGACTAAACGTGGACCAGAGTCAAGACTAAACATGGACCAAAGTCAGGACTAAACAAGGACCAGAGCAGAGTCAGGATTTGGACAAATTCAACATTTGTCCAAATTTGCAAATGTTTACTAGATGTTTTTTGTTTGTGTTATTAATTCTATACAAATAATTTTGATTACTAATCTTGGTTCAAGATAAAATATTGAAAAACAAACTTGGACCAAAGCAGTTCCCACAGTAAACATTCTCAGACAGGGTCACTTTACTTTTCCTCCACAATAACGTTTGACAGCGGCTCATAAATAATCAGACGATATAAACTCATCACAACAGGACACAGAAGTAGAACTCAGTGTCCCACAGTCCCACCAAAGCCAATCAAAACAATTGGATCAGACTTGTGCAATATTTGTTTGAAACTTTTCTGTCCAACGTCGCTTGATTTTCCTGTATTTGTTGCTGTAAAGGCGAGGCTCACGTCCCTTTTGGCCACAGAAGACGGAGGATAGAAGCAGCTCTGTATCAGTCTCACTTTGACCTGAGGCGACAGACGCGACCAAACCTGTCACTGTCCACAGACACGGAAAAGAAAAAATATAGCTGATGTTTTAGACCGATAAATTCAGTTGTTGAATTGCTGAATTAGAAGTCTTTTTGGGTCCTCAAATTATAGTGGTATCTGTCAAGTTTATTTCTTCTTGGTATGGATTTCCAAACTTGAAAAGGATGGGCTCGCATGCTAGAGATAATAACTGGACTTCACGAGTCTTTGATAGTTTTATTTTTGTATGTTTTAAAGCAACTGACTCGCTGATTCATTCAGGAAGGTGATACAGGTGATGCAGGTGAAAAACCTTAAACAAAATAAAACCCAGTGTAAATAATAACATATTATACACAGTGTAAACAATGACAAATACATTTTCCAGGTAAATAAAAATTATATTTCCAAATACATTTAAATGACCTAATAAATCATTAAAATTCCAGAAAAATAGTGTTTCTTATTTACAGTATAAAAATAAATTTAATCCATTTGAATGCACATTTAGATCGAATTGCTTTGTAATAACTCAATTTCTGAATTAAACAATTCCAATGTTCTATAGGAAAAATCACAAATTCAGTACAGGCACTGTGTAAGAAAAACAAACAAACAAACAAAGTGATTTCCACTTTTGAACACCAGAGGGAGCCTTTCACATGCATTTTGCCTATTAAGCATGATGCCATCTAGCGTCAATAATCCACATTCCGGCCCGTAATAAAACATTTCAAATACGTATAAATGTATCACAGTTGATGTGGATTGGTTAACAGTGCTCTCTTAAGTATTCATGTTGTAAAGAATAAATATGATTTAAATGTTTGTGGACTATATGTGATAATTAAAATTCCTCTCAATCTTACACAGTGCCCCTTTAACACTGGCAATTCAAATGGTTTTATCAAACAACGTCATAATCATTTGATTCTTTTTAAGACCATTTTAATGCACTTCCAATAACTTGGAATGTTGAATTTACTATGACTAAAATTCCCAAATTAAAGCCAAGCAAATCATATAAATGGAAAATACACCAAAAGAATACAAAATAGTGAATTAAATCATTTTTATGAACGTGTTTTTTATATTGTTGGGGTTACCAACAGGCTTTAAACGACACATACATTTGTCACAAAAGCAACAGGTAGCTTGGCATTGAGTTAAGTTGTATACACATCTCCGATGCTTACCAGCTGTCACTCTAGACTTTGATTGCGAGTACCCTTTTCCATAGAGCGCGTCGGTGAAGGTTTGGAAACCCAACACTTTAAAACAGCGGAGTTTAAGTAGTGCCACAATGTTTTTTTCAAGCTCCAGTTAATGGCCGCAGGGCTGAAGTGCACACCATTTAAGCAGTCGGTGCGTGCTTCCACAGTCCAAAGGGCTTAGCACGACATAGGTATTAGCAGATCAGTCTGTTTTGCGCACTCATGTACCGTAATTAGCACAATGAATAACGAAAATGCAGATTTGTTGAAGCCACGTGAGACGTTTCTCAGGAAACGGTAAGTCAGCAAAATTATAAATGTTAACATTAGGTTTTAAGTTAATAATTAATTTTTAATTTCATAAATAAAAAAATTAAAACACATAATGAATACTGTGACGGTATATAATTACCAAAAAGCGTAAACTGTAATCATACGTAATTTACATGTTGTTATGTCTGTATTGTACGCTTTTTGAGTCGGCTCGTGCTTCTGATTGATGATAGTTTTGCCTGATCTGCGGAGCGAGACGGCTGACTCGCAGTTCTCCGCGACAGTAACCAGTCCAAAGAAATATTTGGTTAACTAAAGACATTTTCCATCGGCCAATTAGTCGACTAAAATAAGGTCGCACAAACGCTCTGAAGCTGTTTCTATAGACCTTTATCTAACCCAAACAGAGCTCTAAAAAGGCCATGTAATCCCTGCTAAGTTAAGCAAGCAGAGAAACTTCATTTTACAGTTTGTTCAAAAAGATAAAACATAAAATAAACAAGTTCTCTCAAACCCTGTTGCCAAATGTGTCAAAAGTTGCATTCACAGTACAAACTGAACTGGACTCGGCTCGATTGGGATTCAAAGTTGCAACATTATATATTTACTAAACTGGTTCTGTTCCGAATACACTGTTTAATAATCGATAAATCACCTGTAGAGGCGCTGTGGGACAGAGAGACGTTCACAAACAGCAAAGAAGACACTATTTATGTGACTCTGCTACATCAGCGGCTAACGGCTACATCCAAAACAAACACGCTGCTGGACTTATATTTTTGTTTTTATGGATCTATCCCACAACTTCTCTCACATTAACAGGCCCAGAGTGAGTGACAGACGAAGTGTCAGCGCGAAGACAACATGAACTTTCACTTCAGAAGACGAGAGAGGAGGGCTGGGCATATTGTCCCAAATACCTAAGAGTAACAAAACGTTGTCTATTTGAGTAAATCTGGCTCTGTCATCTGTCATCTTAACTATTTTCGCTGTATATCTACTTTCTGTATTTGCTTTCATCTAAGAGTTATAACTTTTATTTTTAATTAAAACTATAATTAATATAACTGAATCATCCTTTCATTTTTTTTTGTGTTTTACATAATTGTCTCATTTTGATCTCACACATTCTGTTTGTTTTGATTCTGAGCCTCACGTGTGTCTCAGCCTGGATCCATCAATGTTCACTTCCTGGTTTTGTTCGCTCTTGGTTTGTTTGCTTTCACAAATAAAATTCCGCTCCAGAGCTCAATTCAACCAAGAACCAACCTCTTCAACCTGACAGATTTTGAAAGAGTTTGTTTGGCGTGTTTATCATTGCTCAATCGAACCGGACTATCCAGGTAAACAAATTCTCATCTGAAATCAAAAATGTATTGTGAATTCACCCTAAATCGTGCACTGAAGTCTCCTTGAAAGTGAGCATTCTCATTGCGAATAATCATCAAAAGTCTTCACAATGCGTGCCATATTGTTAGCTGGCTACAATAATGAAAAACAGACTGGAATGTCATAAGAGTAATTTCAGCATTAATCTTCATTTCTTTGCTTAACTTGTGTCCAAATGTGTTTCAGAGAATTCACAGAACATTTTTTTGACTAAAAGCACAACAACGTGTTTATATTATCTCCACCTTTGCTGAAAGTGTCTCTCCTCTGTGTGTGTTCTTCTACAACGATGCAACCATACAGTATGTTCTGTTTGACCCGTACAGTTTGGTCTTATGCAGAGGTTTCCAGCAGAGCAGCCGTGTCCAATGACCTCACACACTGATCGTCCTGACAGGTGAGGCAGGTGCTGCTCCTGTCCTGCACTCGGGGGTTCACCTCTGACCTTCTGCTCACCTAATGCTCACTCACATCACTCACATCCCACCGACCTCACCCGACCTCACCTGTGCAGAGCTGGGAGGCCTTATTGTTGCCCTCTTTGACCTTTTGTTATGTAAGAGGGAGAGTGGTCTGGTGGTGAAGCTGATTCTGGTGTGCAGAGATTGTTGACTGTTCACCATCCAGACTTTGCTCTGCCTTATTAGAAAGCTCACATTTACCATAAAATGCATAATATATTTAATTAAACCACGACAAGAAAGTCTGGTGATTTATGTACTTAAAAACAGATTTCAGACAGGAAAGAATGGGATCTCACAAAAAAAACTCCAGCTGTGTTTTTAATGAGAAGTAATGCTAGAACTTGAACAAAAATAAAGTATGTTTTAAAGAAGACCTATTATAATGAATTTTTAAATACGTTACAACAGTGTTCTTTCATTATTGGTTTACCCAAAGTTGTAAATAAATTGCTTCCTGCTTGTTTGAGTAATCTTGTATTGTCCTGATGCTCCGGTGGTTTATCCCACAACTTCTCTCACATTAACGGATCTAGACAAGTAGTCGACCAAAGAAATACTTGGTCGACTAAAATCTTCGACCGATTAAGCGACTAAAAGGGGTGTGGCCAAAGCTCTGAAGCAAGTATGTTTTGATCTGACTTTGTATTGACCCAAATTCTGCTCATAAAGACTAAAATTGATTTTGGAGTTGACAAAATGCCAACAACTAATACAGAAAATAAATCTAACCGTGTGTTTATAAAGAATGCTGATAAGACCAATGATTTGGCCCCAAAATCTTCAGCTAATTCACCACTTTTATTGTTCAACACATTCACAAGTTAAGAAAAGGGGTTGAAATTAATGGTATAGATCATAATATATGAGAATATGTTAAAATGTGCCAATAGAAAGTTTGTTATTTTTCCAAGTGCAGAAGCATTTTTGCCGATTTCAAGTTAGAATGAATGAATGTGTATTTTTCATATTTTAGGTAAAAACAAGATATTTTATGCTTGTTCTATTCTTATTTTTAAATCAGTCAAAACTGACTTTAATCTGTTGATTAGGGCTTCTTTCAGGCTCGGATTCACTTGTTCTAATTTAAGATCTTCAGTGTAAATCCTTACCGTCAAAATAAAGGAATAAATCGACTAATAAAAATGTTGGTCGACTAAGAATGCATCGACCGATGAATCGACTAAACGACTAAAGAACTGCGGCACTAAACGGATCCAGTGTGATAGACGAAGTGTCGGAGCAAAGACAACACAGACTTTCACTTTAGAAAACAAGAGAGGAGTAAATTGGTTAATCTAGTTGAGTAAATCTGGCTCTGAAAGGTCTGACATCTGCTTTATAACTAAATATTAGATGAATATAGAAATTTTGTTCGCAGTAATGTGAGCTGTGGTGTTACTTTCTGTATTTGCTTCCATCAAAGATGTGCAACTTTGTTATTTTGTATAAATAACGGTAGAAAATTGTGATATACAGTCATGTGATCATAATTAATTATAACTGAATCATCCCTGTCCTTCTATTACTTTCATGTGTTTTTGAGTATTATTTGTGTCGTTATCGATTCTGAGCCTCACGTTCTTCTCAGTGTGGATCATTTCCTGGTTTTGTTTCGCTCTTGGTCCGTTTGAGTTCACAAAACAAACAAAAAAACACTCCAGAGCTCTGTACTACGAACGTCGCTGAACTTATCCTGAATAAGTTTCTCTAACCCAGGTTGACTAACCCAGATATGAGCCTCTCTTGTCCTACGAAACGAGTTCACAACTGGATCTGTTAACCCTGGATTTTCTCAATGAAGCCGTGCGCGTTCACGGAGCAGAGGCAGAGTTAACGCAAACTGATCAATCAGAACAATCGAGCTGCGGACTGTAAACGTTAGGAAACATCAATCATGAAGCAAAATATAGGCCTACGGATATTAAAGTCCAAGCAAAGGAAACGCGCTGCGCTTCAAATGACGTCTGCGCTTAAGAGGTCAATCACAGACACAGAAGTTACGCTAAAGTATTCAAAATGTCATGCGTGGATACAACAGACTATAAAGCACAAATGTGCAGACATAACGAAACATTTAATAGATCGACCTTAGTCTGAATGAGCTGTGTCTGTAGCTCAGACAAGTGTTTTGTCTGAGTCAAAGTGATGCGTAATTAAGATCCACAGCCAAATGTGCACAAAGTGCAGTCATTCATTATTTCTTGACAATGAAAGCGTTTATTTATCATCACAGAGATTAAACTGGATTTTACAGTGTTAGGCTACGTATAAGATGGCTCCTCTTAATAAATACGCTACGCTGCGCATCACAATGATATAAAAGAATACGCTGTGACTTTCGCATTTCCTCATTTCTCCGCTCCGCTCTCTCCCGTCTCTTCACAAATGCTTAATTCTCATCTCTGATTTGCCAGCGCCTCATCTTTTTAACTTATCCTGGTCCAGAGCAGGTTATGAATTTGCCGCATGTTGCCATAGAAACCTACCCCGACAGGACGTGATCCAGTTTCGTAGAACCGCCAGACCAGGTTTAACCCAGAACTTACCTCGCTAAACCCCAAATCTAGCTTCGTAGTACAGGCTCAGGGGTCGATTCAATTGAGTTGAAACCGACTTCTCCAACAAGACTAGATTTTGACATTTTGTACCAGATCAGAGTTCATTTACACGCTCACAATTATCCAATCGAATCGAACTATCCAGGCAAACGAATCCTGATCCGGATCAAATGTGTTTTGTGAAAGCACAACTCTAAACTCTTATTAAGTTGGGACACATCAGGAAGTCTCTCAAAAGGATGTGTCTTGATATAAAGCAGGAATAATAGTGGATTGTTTGCCATTAAAAAAGTAAAAACAATGTTATTGTCATTTTCTTTTAATTAGCTTGACTTTATTAACTTAATTCAAATAATCTGGATCTTCAAAATCCTGCTCACGGTCCTGACTTTGAGTATCCCTGATCCAGACAAAATATAGTTTACAGTTTGCTTAACGTTGATGTATTCTTAGCTTGGCTCTGTTAAAGTGATGTTTCAGTCGCGGTATTTTGTCTTTATTTGTCATTCCAAACTAAACACGACCCTTTTGTGAGTGAAATAGTTTGCGGCGGTGATACAAAAGCTGTCATTAAGCCGAGTGAATGCTTCTGACGGTGCTTGCTCGGCTTCAGTCTCCGTGATTGCCGAGATTACACCTTTCAGACGAGTTCATTACAGTCGCAGCTGCACCATCTCCAAGGAAACGCTGCAAAGATGTGTCGACGCCGTGGCAACCGGTTTGAGAAAGACGGAGAAAACGGCTGCAGTTTGTGTTAATGATGCATAGAGTGGATGTAGATCGGCGCCGGTGCAGGTTTGAGTGTCTTGTGTTTGGGATTCGGAGATTTTATTGGACTTGCGTCGTCACAGAGAGCTCAAGTGGAGTTTTAGTGGAGAAGTGCTTTGAGAAGATGAGAGAGCGAGGCCACAGATCACAGCTGGACTCAGAACAATCACCTGTGCAGGAGCAGAAAGTGTCTGAAATAAGGCTGCAACAACTTAAAGTGGGCCTTATGTGCAGAATTTACTTTTTCAGTTTTAAACCAGGCTATAGCCCTGTTTCTCATCATTAGTCTACTCAAAGTTGTATTTGAATTGATTCATGCATGTTTTTAAAACTTCTGCTTGTCACAGTTAAATTTTACATTAAAAAGGCGGGGCTAAGGTGTTCTCCTGTTTGGAACAGAAAGTCAATTGACCTTTTTATCTTACCATGCTGTTTTAAATCAATTTCACGTATTGCAGTGAATCAAGAATCAGACATTCACTGACGTCAGCCACTGGACAGTGGGCCAAAATAGTGAATACAGAATACTGATGTACACACACTGCGAGGCAGGTTCGGTTTGTGACATGTGCAAATTTCTTGCAAAGTGCCTGTTACACCAGATGCAGTCAACTGCAGTCCGGTTTCATCCAAAGCCACGCGGATTCACGTAAATTCCTGTGAGAACGCTCTTACAATGAATTAAAAGCTGCATCAGACCACTGCAGTCTCTGGGAAAAATAGACCTTATGTGGATTCTTTCCGCTGACCCGCGCAGCTCCAGCACTCGCATTCGCACTCCTCGGAGGTCCATGTACATGGCCGCATTGGGGCTTCCTAAGTTCTGCAGGACCCGCACAGGTTCCGACCAGCACCAAACTCGCAGTCTGTGTACATCCAGGGTAGCTTTGGGATAAATGCCAACTTGCGCTAGTTAGCTTGCTAAAGATTCGTAGGGTTTGGTCCCTCAAAGTCTTCTCATTAGCAGACAGACTGCATGTACCTCTGCATCCATTCATCTCGGAACGCCATCAGAAAACTTTAATGCCATTATTATTATGTGTCAGCGACGTCTTGAATAATGTTGCTGCGTCACTGAAGGATTTTCGGTCTAAGGGAAAAGTACTTGCTTGGGTTACTTCAGAGCAGGAGCTAATTTGGTCCTCACATTGGCTTCCCTGGTTCCTGGTCCTTCTTATGTGAGAACATGCCAGAAAAGGGGCCTGGGGCTACAAAGGAACAACAAAAAGTTCCTAGAGTGCGAAAACGCCTAATAGGTTTTTCCTTTCCACCTCAACCCCCAGAACTAGTGAAAACAGAGATTCCCTGTTTTTATCTGGTTAAATAAAAGAAGAAATGATTACCAACTGTTTCAATAACGAATTAGTAGTGATTATTTTTGATGAACTTGTTGTAGTATGTGTATTATTCTTCCTGTAGAGAAATCATATTTCTTGTGCTTTCCACCGTTGCTCTGAGAAGCAGACTTTCATCATCCCAATAGCAGGTGTCAGGTTCTTTAAAAAGCAGAATAATGTATAATCTAAAAGCAGAGAAAGTGTCTTAAATCTGGGCCGTGAGCAGAGCTTTTACAGCGGCTCGTGTGGAGGGTTAGCGCTGCTTTAATCCAGTTTGAGTGAATGAGAGAGCTGCCTAAAGAGCCGCTCCGCTCTCACAGACGTTATAGATTCTGCTAAACGACATATAACTTCACAAAGGTAGACTTTAATTGAAGTGACGGCTCCTCGGCCACAAGAGCTGAGACTCAGTCAAAAGATCTGTGCTTTGTTCGATAAAGGAAATGAGCTAAGACGTCTGCTGCTGTTACTACTGCGACTTCCAACAACCAGAGCTAACAACCGCAGCTAACACGCTAATGCAGTGAGCACAGACTTTCTTCACATACTGTATACTATTTATTGATCTTTTTCTTAGTCTTTACAGAACTAGTGCTTTTCCCTCATTCAAGGACTTATTCAACTTAAGGTGCCAAATCGGCCCTCAAAAAATCTAATCTGGCCCCTAATAATTTTTTTGTTTGTAGATTTATTTCTCAGGAAAAAGTGGCCAACTTAAAATGTCTTAATGTTATAAAAGTTGATTTTATTACATTTCTACTGTCTGAAAATATGATTTGCCAAATGGATCAAGTGTATTTTTCTTGTTTCAATTCTAGTTGCATTTTTGACTCATTCCCAAAGACAAAATGCTGCATTTTTATTTATTTTTTTTTTGCAAAGCAGACCCCTTTGGTCTTGTTCTTTTGGCAAATCTTGTTTTAAGACTCACTAAGAAATGTGCTCAAATATAGATAAATATGACTTAATTTAAGCATTTATACACTCATTGACTAGTGTAAGATTGTCATTTTTTACAGTGTAAGCCTTTATTTGGTCCATTTCAATTCTTGCTAATTCGTCTTTAGACTTTGCTTGGTCCTGGTTTAGATCTGGTTAAATGCCGAGATACTTCAAGTTCAGAATAGGTTGTTACTTAATTGTGGTTTAGCGCTGATTTTGACATTTTCTAAAGCAATACAAATAGAGTGCCTCATTAGTTATTATCACTTACAAACAAATTGGTCTTCTGTTATATTTGGCACAACTATGTGTCAAAAGGATGGTGGCATGTTGTTGAAGATGAATCATTAAAGCCCTAACATGTCAGAGATGTCCTTTGGTGCAAGGCCATGGAGAGACTTGAACACAAGCAGAGCTGGACTAATGTGATCGTACTTCCTGGTTCTAACCAGGACTCGAGCAGCAGTGTTCTAGATGCACTGCAGCTGTTTTACTGTTTGTCTGGATAGACCAGTGATCAGGCTGTTAGTCTAATCCGGTGTTTTCCAACCTTTTTTAACTCATGGCACACTTTTGTGCATACATTTTTTTTTGTAAACTATGAAAAAATCAAGCTTTACTTTTGTAAAAAAAAAAAAAAATGTCCATAATATACTTATATATTCATTAAACATATTATCTATCTGACAAAGCCAAGAGGTACAGGTCAGATTTATGGAAGGGCAAACTTGCTCACATAAAAAAACATTTTCCCCCTTTAAGCTATTAGAAATAATAAAAAAAAAAAAAAAAACTAGGAACAAAACATGCTAAATGTTCTTAATGTCCTAACTTGGAACATTCCGGACAATGTAATTTGATCTTCATAATGTCAGAACCTTTTATTGGAAAAGTTACACAGAACATCTTTACATTTGTAAACGGTGACTGGAAAAACAGCGAGAATGAAAGCAAAATCAAACACTCCCAAATGTAAAAACAATTAGTTTAAACGGATTAAGCTTATTTTATATGTTGAAAACTGACACATTTTTTCAAGGCACACCCGGCAGTATCTCATGGCACACTTGATTGAAAAACACTGGTCTAAATCTGGATTTGGACACTATATCTTTGACCTATGTTTGGTGGAATGTCACTTACACTTCAAAGACATGCTGTATTCTTGGCATTCTGTCCAAAAAGTTAACGCAATATTCTGTTTCAGTATTTGTCTTGTGCCTCTCTGGACTTGAAACCCTTTTACAGTCTGTGCTGCTGCTGCCTGTTGTTTCTCATCGTGCGTTAGTCACTGCTTTGCCGAGCCGGACCATAATCGAATCATTTCAGACTGACTGTACAGAAGTCTCTCCTGACAGACGACCACCTGCTGCACCACATCAGATCTGCGCTCCTCACTCTCACACACTGTTTACTCAGACCCAACCTCATTTACCCCACAGATAATCTAATGTGTTTTCTGTGTGCAGTTTGCCTGTTGTTCTGTGTGGGTGGGATTCCTTTGGGCGCTGCTTTTTCCTCATTACGGCGCGTTCCAAGAGACTAGTAACATGGGATCTGGGTGAGGGTAATGGGGAAAAAAGCACACAAATACTGCTAAAAAACATCCAAAGCTCACTCCCAATTTTTCTTTATCAATTTCTTCTTCACCATTTGAAAACTTTACATCTCAACCTTTCATCGAACACGGCAATGGCAGCTTTCATGATAGCACTTCCGTAGCCAACCTTGGTGCTCTACAGACTATTGAACCCGATCTCACAAGAAAGCGTACATTTACCACGACATTACAGGACATGTAAATTGCATTTAATTAGCACAAGCCACGGCTGTTTTGTGTAGTTATGTACGCGTCGGAGTCCCCGTTCATTTCTATGGTGGTTGTAAAAGTGTGATATTATGTATGAATATTAACGAAATCCTGATCCAAATCTTAACCTACTCCAAGCCCCAGACCTAAACTTACCATTTTAGTAATTTGAAGCCTAAACTTACCCGTTTCACCTAAAGAAAATGTCCCCACGTGGCTGCAACCAAAACTCATACGCATTTTCATATCGTGTTAAATAACATATGTATGCAAAAAGGCCTGAAATCATGATAAAACTACGCCGTTTTTGTGTCGTGGTAAATGTACGCTTTCTTGTGAGATTGTGTTGGACTATTGGACAGTGCAGTTCTGCTTCCCTCATGATTCTTTGCGCAACGAGCTCGAGCTGAATGAAGTCGAACGAAGCCAAAATCTCAGACCTGACCATTCTGACCAATCAGAGTGGGAGTTACAGAGCAAGCGGCGGTAGCCAAAGTTAAAGCTTAAAAAGCCGTTTTATATGAAGCTTAAGTCTATTATATGAAAACAGGTAAGAATTGACTCTAGATGCGACCGTTATTAAAGCAGCATGTTTGTGCTGAACATGAGCAGTTTGTTTGTATTGCGCTCTTGGGAAAAAAAAAAAAGCTTTCTAGCATGTCGAGAGATTTTCCCACTGCAGTACTAATGGAGCAGCCACTGCGGCTGATTTACAGCAGCTACAAGCTAACAATACCGCATCCAGATATTATAATAGATCCATGTCACAGAAGAAAGTGGTGCAGTTTAGTGAACAAACAAGATAGATGGATGGATAGATATGTCATAGATCTTTCTCATTTCCACCTGAATAGATACCTTGACAAAATATTTGTGTCAGGGAGAAGTTATTTTATTGTAAAGCATCGAGGATAGTAAGACTGCTGTATTTACTTAGCGGTGGACGTTAGCAATTAGCCAATAGCTTTCAAAAACTATTGGCTTTTGATGAAAACTTGAGAATATTCGCTCAAGATTTGCGTAAGGATGCGTAACTCAAACACCAACATAGCATAAAAGTTTTACATAAAATTGCATGTTCTCTGCTCAGAGTTCAGAAAGTGCTGAAGTTCGGTCAAACAATTAAAATCATCCCCATTTACATGTTCACTTTTGTTTCTTTGACCCCTCACACAAACTTGTCTTGGTAGCCTTGTTTAAACTCGTCAGTCGTCTGTTTTGGATCAGATTCTGCTCTGCACATGCACATTTTGAAACCATAAACATCCGTTGTCTCTGGTGCCTCCACAGCACTTCTGGGCAGGTCTTCAGTCAGTCTTATGTGACAGATGATGGCCTATTTTTCACATCTTTCAGCTGCTGTCTGACGACTTGTTTGCTCCACATCTCGACGCTCTGCTCGCGTATGGATCTGTGGTCTATGCCAGCAGAGCACTTTGGACCCAGACACGAATTAAACTGGACTTTTTTTTTATCCTGAGTGAGGAGAAATGACAGAGACACGAGGTCAGAGTGAGGACAAGTTTGTCTGTTGTTGTTGTACTGGCGGCTGATAGCTCAATATATTACTGTACACAATAATGGGTTCAGGAACATTATGTTAAATTTACTTTTCTGAGTTTTTAACCAGTGTTCTATCATTAGCTTACTCACAATTATTTGGATTGATGCATGTTTAAGTAATCTTGTATTGTTCTGCAGCTGATGCTAAAGTGCTCAGAAAAGTCATGTTTTCACCTACCACCTGTCCCCGTCCACTGACAAGGGTGTTTACTGGCGAATACTCAGAAAATTCAGATTCTGAGCGAATCATCCCAGGTTAAACAATGTTATTTTGAACCACTTTCCAACAGTAAAAATAAGCTAAAATCTCCTGCTTGTTACGGTAAAATTTTAGAGTAAGGGTCAGGACAATCGGTCCAATCAGCAAACAGAACTTAAGCATGGCATCAAATTCAAGCATCTGTTTGTAGTTCCACAAGTTTGCCGTTGAAGCAGTAGTGCTGGAAATTTAGATTCAAATATATATTGCCTTTTTTCTGACGTAATGATGCCGCTCTGGCCTGATATATCAGCCAGTTTGTTTTACTTTTTGGAAACGCCAACAATCACTAACGTCCATGTTTATGCTGTACTTCCTGGATTACAACTGATGTGTTGGTCGTAGTACAGACGTAACATCTGGTAACAAACAAGTGGCAGTGATTGGTTCATGCAAAAAAGGACACGCCTTCCATAGAACAAACAAGCTCTCATGCTGAGACGTCAGACGGTTTCCATAGAGTCCTCCGAGCTTCAGCACTTTCTCTAATGTTTTTTCATTTCAAAGTCCTTCTGCACAGACTGTCTACCTGCACACAACATACTCACAAATGTATCATGCTGTTTGAGACACAACACGTGTGATGATTATATAAGAACTCAAATGGAGCTGGGGCCAAATTCATCAGAGTCAGAGTTTGAAAATATACGTTTTTCTGTGTTATGTTTAATAGAGGTTATAGAAAGTGAATATAACACATTTACTGTCTGCAGGCTAGAGACGCTCATGTTTTCACTGCAGTCAGTGTGAATGCACATGCTGTGAGTTACAGTCAGGTCTACACATGCTGCCCCGAGCCACAGTGACTTACACTTGGATAAACCTGTATATCACACAACAGGACTTCCTGCCCGAGCAGTCACACTGTAGGAGACAACAATCTGAGACCACACGAATATTATAGAGCTTTAATCAGAAAGTCAGCTCATCCTGAATACACTAGTTTTCATCACTTTGGCAAAAGTCTGTAGTTTTCATCAGAAGTGCACTTAAACTATGAGAGACTGAATCTGAAGAGAAAAGACAGAAAATCAGACTGTATATTTTGAAGCTACTTATTTGTATTTTGTCTAAAATAAGTGGGAAGTTTCGCACAATACTGTATTGTTTTATAAGCAAGTAAGTAATCTTTAATTGTATTTCACAGACAGAGTCACAAAGCGCTTCACAGTGAGATTTGCCCAGACGGTGTGTTTGGGTCATTGTTTAGTTCTTCATAAAAGGTCATATTTGACTTTGTTTTTATTCTCTGGTTTTATTGTTTCTTTAGGTTGCAAATTCAAAACAAACGTAAATTCACATTCAAAAATTTAAACACACAATTTAAAATAAGCAAATGGAAATTCAAAAACGTGCGCAAAATTCAAAGACATGCACCCCAATTTATAAACACGCATGCAAAGTCAAAAACGCACATGTAGGTTAAAATCACAAAGGCAATGTAGCTGTTCTCTTACAAACTCAGGAAAGCTGCAGCATCTGAAACACCAAACAGGCTGAAATATTTAGCAAGCTCTTACTTTTTTTGTAGTTTTTCAGCAGATCAGACGACAGCAGCTCCTCATGAAAGCAACAGGTGAAACCAACTCTTCTTCATCTTCTTTGGGTTTTAACAGCAGTTTACATCCATCACGTGCATTACCGCTAACATCCGGATTTACTAGAAACTGCACGTCGATTCTACTAGACAGTCCAGTGCTTTCCAAAAAATTATACATGTTTTCCTGCTTCACTTTAAATAAGCTCAAGTATATTTTCAATGTTCCATTTGTATGCCCAATGTCTTAAGGTGTTCAATTATATGGTGCTTCTCATCATTATATTTGACACAATGTAACATAACAGTAGTGTGTTTACCGATCAAAAGTAATTTATCATTCATGGCTGTGCTCAAGTCTGATTCTGCTCATAAGAACTTGCTGTTTCCTAGAATTTTAAACCAACACTTCTTCTTCTTCGAATGGCTTCCGGCAGGTTGTACGCTGGAGTTGCGTAATGCTGCCCCCTCTGAATATTAATCACACTACATCATATTCTGCGGTATAGGTTGGTGGAAAAAAGGAATCTAATTACTGCTTTATCAATCAAAACAGAGTTGTCGCAAGAGGAAAAAATACTTTTCATCGAAAATACACAAATTCCCAGATCTGACAGTTCTTTAAATAAACTCCGCCTTTCTGTCGCATAATTATTGCACTTTAACAGAACATGCTTTAGATTAGCATTAAGGTTTTTTGTTTTGTTATTTTAGTTCTGATTATGAATGCAGTTATTAGCTTGATTATACATACATTTTTTCTTTTAAAAGATAATTGTCTATCCCAACATTAAACACCCCTCCCCTCACAAGGACTTGGTGGAGTCCCAATCAGGGCAATGTGGTGCATCTGCTGCACTGAGATGGGCACACCTCCGACCCAGTGCCTCCACCAATCACATGTCAGTGAGGGTGATGGGTCCTGCTGCATTCAGGTACCTACATAATGATCTGACTTCCTAAAATCAGACAGCAGCTTGTGGAACACACGTGGAGCAGTGACTATGGAAATTTGAATCCTCGTGAACCAAGCCAAACTTAGCCCAAAGCTTGAACAAACTGAAGCCTCAAAAATACTGCCCTCACCTGGAGAGACCAATATCACTTTATTATTTTTATTATCTTCTTTTAATGTTTATGTACTTTTGTCATTATTTATAGTAACACGGATATTTATATAGTATTTAGTGCTCACATGGTCGGTGTTTTCCTTGATTTTATCCATTTTCACAAACTGAAGCCTCGATCACGTGACTCCCTTGCTGCTGAACCACGGCTCATTTCAGCTTGGCACTGGCTTTGAAGTCTTCATTTTGCCCATCACTACCTGTTGTGCATAGAAATTATAGGTTTACATGAATCAAGAGCAAGTTTGAGAAGAAGTTTGAAAACAGATAATAAGAAATAGAGCAGAGTTCTAAGCTGATGACATAATCACACTTTGGAGACCAGGACATTTTACAGCTTCTCACCCAAAACACATTTTGATGACTCTGTGAACACGAATTTAAGAAAAATACTACACTCTAGAGTGATTATATATCTCAAGTTTAAAAAGTTTGTTACTTTAGAGGAGTTTTGGTCCGATTTGTGATATGGTTACTAGGCAACTACTTAGCGTAACGTTTATGAACAGGGCGTAAATCTTTCATTCTAAAAAAATGACTAAACTGAAATGAAACATGTTGAATATTTTGTAAAGTCTTAAACATAATGATTTAAATATTCTCTACAGGGTTCCCACTCATATTCCAAAACTATTTCCTGTATATTTCCAAACTTTCCCAAAGAGGATTTTAGTTAATCCCGACATTTACTGTAGCATTTTTTAGATCGTTTGGAAAGTCTATGGCAGCCCAATGTGTAACACACCCAGTAACAAAGCCAGAAAGTCGATAAAAAGTGGAAACCTAAATGTGGGGGGTCTGGGGGTCCTCCCTCTCAAAATTTGCTCCCCAATTGGTTATATTTCTTGCATTCTAATAAATTTTGTCAGTCTGACCAAGTGACAACATATTGGTTGATTAAAGGTGCACTGTGTAACTTTTTGGTCAAAAGTAGACTTGAAGAAAAGCATATTTTTTGCACTTAATAAATAACAATTAAAAAAAAATCTACTTTTTTTTTAAACAGGTTTGCATGACTTATTTGGGCTGGAGGAGGCCTGTTCATGTTTGTTTCTATTGAAAACAAGGTTAGTTTTGTTTTGTTTTACATTATGACATAACGTGTATTTAGACCCATTCCCATTCAAAATGTCCCAAAGTATGGTTTTAATTTTCTAATTTTAGTGAATTGTGTAGTTGACTTATATCCTCCAGAAAGTTACACAGAGCACCTTTAAAAAATAGGATTTTAGTTAAAGTAGAAATCCATTAGTTCTCTGCTTCAGTGAAGAAAAGTATATATTGCTCATCTTATACAAGAAAGTTTACACAAATCATATTCCAGGACAACATTTTATTTCCCCTGACATTTGGCAGTTTTTCTCATTTTCCATGCATTTTCCATGACTGTAAAATTATTTTTCATCTTTTTCAGGTTTTCCAAGACACGTGGGTGTTGCTAAACTTTTCAATAAAAATAACCCTGGATACAGAAACTTTCATGTTACCAATCACCTCTTCTGTTTTATGTTGTTGCATCAATGTTAAAAGTTCAATAAAACCAGCACAAGCAGAGCGAGCTTTGATACTAATTCCCAGACAAAAGCGACACGCCGGAGCAGTGAACATTCCTCTGCGTCTTTCATTGATCTTAATTGATTTCTTATTGTTGCTTTAGTCTGGAGGGACCGTGGCACTCCGGAGACCTGCTTCTTCTGTAACGGCTTTACTCTCCGACAGCTCTAAGTACGTCACGCTGAAAAGGGAATTAACAAACGTCCCCCAGCGACCAACCCAGATCCAACATGGCCGCCGCTGAATGCAAATAAATAAGATGACCTTGTTTCACCCACTTCCTGCTCCGTTTTAATCACTTAAGTTGCATTAACCTGGAAATCTGTCACGGCAGGTTTCCTACGGGGTAATTAAAAAGTTGAAAGTGTTGACCTTTTTGTAGTTAGTCGAACTTAACAATGCAAAAATGTTTATCTTGTTGGTCTGAATTCAGTTTAGCCGTGTAGACTCGGTTTGGTTCTTAAATGACCAAGCAATCCTTCTAGCAAGATAACATTTAAAACTAGATTAATGTTTTTAAGGTGCTTTTATTCCAAGAAGGCAGCATATTAACCTGGCTCACGCCAGATGGATATGTGTAGAACTCCTATCGATACTTCGAGCTGATTGGGTTGGAGCCAACCTTATTTGTCCTTAGCCAATCACAGCAACAACTCGTAATGGTGTATCCAATGTCCATGTGAGACAGAACAAGTACGTGTCACACATGCTGCTCTTCTTTCAAAAAGAAATTACTCCATATTTCTGCTAAAACCGCATCAAAAGCAGCAGACAACACGTACATCCACGGAGCAGCCGTCTTTGTTTAGCTTGAATCAGACTGGCAGCGGCGCCGGGGCGCTGACAGCTCGTGTTAGCCCGCCCTGCTACAATGTGATTGGGCCTCAAAACCACACTGCTGTGATGTGAGTGGGCCAAAACACCGCCGTTTCGGACTCTCAAACCAATCGGGCGACTGGAAGGCCAGATGGTTTATCACGTGTTTATGAATTCACAAATATTGCGAGATAAAACATCTGGCTGGCCAGGTTAGCAGCATATGGGTTCTTTTCACAACGCTGTGGCTAGGCCAGCTCCGGTTTGCTTAACTCTTTCCCTGTCAGTGACGGAAATTATCCGGTATTGCGCGGCCAACCGTAGCCTGCCAATGACGTCTGTTTCCGTCATAGTCCTTTTGTTATATGCGGCGATAGAGGGTTTTCTGATGCTCTGCTGTTATTGTGTATAGCCAAAAACGTGATGCAGTTCTACAGATTTACCACCAGAAGGGGTTGTGGTATGAACGCAAAGACCCAGAGGAAGTCACAAGACTGGAAAATACATTTACATGATGTTTCTTCATTCCAAATTAATTAGTTCAGATTTAAAATATGTTTTTTTCAAGTTTACATGGAAATATAATTCCAAGTACAGGTTTGCTGTTTGCTGTAAATGTGAGCTGAAGATGAAGAGGCTCAGTCCAGGCCCACACACTGCTCCTGTCGTTAAATATGGATGAGACAAATAAAGTTCATGTTGTTCTTTTTGTTTTTTCAGAGAGGGTCATCTGAGGTTCGGTCACACACCTGCAGCAGCACTGTCCAGTCTCTCTCTCTCTCTCTTTCTCCCTCTCTTTTAAGTCCATTTCCTAAAGTCTTCCTCTTTTTTCTCTATCTTCTCTTCTCTCTCTCTTTCTTTCTCGCCCTCTCTCTCTCTCTGTCTCTCTCCTCTGCCCCCTTCACTCTCTTTCTTTTTTCATCTCTTTCTCTCCCTCTTTCTCCCTCACTCTCTCTCTCCCTATCTGTCTCTCTATCTCTGCTTTCTCTGCCAACCCCCATCTTTCTCTCTCTGTCTCTCCCTCTCTCTTCTTCTCTCTCTCTCCTTCCTCTCTCATCTTCTTCTCTTTCTCCCCTCTCTTTCTTTCTCTCTCTCTCCTCTCTCTTTCTACCCCTCTCTCTCTTTCTCTGTCCCTCCTCTCTCTCCCTCACTTTTCTATCTGCCCCCTCTCTCTCTCTTCCTCTCTCTCTGTCCCTCCTTTCTCTCCCTCTCTTTCTCCCCTCTCTTCTTTTTCTCTCTCTTCTGTCTCTCTCTCCCCTCTCTCCTCTCTCTCTCCTTGTCTTTCTCTCCTTCTGTCTCTCTCCTTTTCCACCTCTCTCTTCTCTCTCTTCCTCTTTCTCTTCTTTCTCTCTCTGTCCCCTCTCACTCTTCCTCTCCTTCTGTCTCTCTCTCTCCCATCTCCCTCCTTCCTCTCTCTCTCTCTCAATCACTTTTTCTATCTTTACCCCTCTCTCTGTCTCTTTCTCTCTCTCTCTCTCTCTCTTCCTCTCTCTCTCTCTCTCTCTCTCTCTCTCTCTCTCTCTCCTCACTTTATCTCTCTTCCTTTCTCCCTCCCCTCTCCTAAGTCTCTCTCTCTCCCTCCCTCTCTCTCCTCCTAAAGTTCATCTCTCTCTCCCTCCCTCTCCTAAAGTCTCTCTCTCTCTGTCTGTGGTCAGTCTCTCTCTCTCCTTCTCTTAAAGTCCATTTCCTGTGGTCTCTCTTTCTCAGACGTTTGGACGGTTCTCAGTGTTGGAGTGATTGCAGGACAAGCTTCAGTTGAAGGACAGGACTCGTCTCTAATTGATTACTTCCTGATTTTATTCCTCCTGCTGCACTTTGCTACAGAATCTAATTTAGAATGCTGATATATTTTATTTTTGTAAGTACTCTCTTTTTAAAGTTGTACTTGAGCTCCTGAATCCAAATCATTTTCTGTCGGGCTTGTCCAAGTAAAAAGACCCACTGGGGCTCATGCTGATGATGACCTCCGACCACCACCAAGCATTCTATAACCTGTATGTTGCTGGCTGGTTATTGGTTGGTGAGAAAACCAGTGTGCCCAGAATAAAGCACCCAGACACAGAGAGGAACATGCAAACTCAAAGTCAGGAGGCCAGAGTGCTATGCCACTACACAACTGAAAGAATTACCGTACACAGACTGCGAGGCGAGTTTGGTCTGAGACAACCAGCAGCAGTCCACTGTGGTCCATTACTGCCCAAAGCCACGTGGATTCACAGTGGATTACCGTAAGAATGCTCGTTTTATGACTTGAAAGTTGCATCAGACCGCTGCGACCTCCGACAAAAATGATCTCTACGTTTTTTATGCTGCATGTATACATAAAGCCAAAGCTAAAAATATTCAGTGCTGGGTAAACCTATTGACAGTTTTGAAATCATTATTATAATGCCATGCAGTACACAGTTGCACACTTTCATTATGTATTTTATTATTAATTATCTGCAGATGAAATCATAACATAGGCATGAATCACATTCTGTAGGGGGAGACATTGAAGTGATTTGTAAAGATCTGTATACTTGCATACTCCTGTAAATATGTAAATACAGTATGCCTGAATGTCATGCAGATATTACATTTGCCGTCAGCTGTGTTTGTTTGTTTTTGTTGTTGTTTTTGTTTGTTTGTTTGTTTTTTAACCTATGCAATTATTCATTCATTCATTCATTTTTTTTTCCTACCGCTTAATCCCATTAGGGGTCGCGGGTGACTGGAGCCTATCCAGTGACTTTGGGCCTTAGGCGGGGGAAACACTATGCAATTATTGTTATTGGTATTATTGTTATCGCTAGTAGGCTTATTTCTGTTGTTGTCAATGTCATGATGATGATAGAAATATTACTATTGTTACAATGACTGTTATTGTTCTTAATTGGCAGTGATGGTAGTGATGATGATGGCGACAGTAATAATAATTTATTTAATTTAAATATAATTAATTATTATTATTAAAGTTACAAAAATGAATATATTTTATTTTTGCAATTTTATTTATTAATTGTTATTGTTATTATTACTATTGTTATTATTATTATTTTTATTAATTATTTATTTATTCCTATTAATTACATTTATTTCTGTTTTCTTTCTATTGATATATATTTGTTTGTTGTTGTATTTGTTGTTGTTTTTTTCTGTTGTACAACAACGGGTCAGGGGTAGATGTCTGGAATTGGGTGGGTTGGTCCTGGAGTTCTGTGGGGGGGTTTGGGGGGTGGAGTTTGGGTTAGGGGATGGATGTGGCTGGGGATGGGGGGGGGGGTTTGTTAATAGAAAAAAATAAAATGTCACCTGCATTGTATACTCACCCACATCCTATAAAATGCAATAAAAATTATCAAAAAAAACTAAATATTCATTATCAATACAATTCTGTTGGACTAGTGGGACTATTTTCATTTGTGTGTTTTATTAACTTTAACTGTTGAAAATGCTTACAAATAAAAGCCATGCTAAAGTACATCTCACGGCCTTTTTAAAACGAATCAAAAGTTTCTCAAAATCAAGTTTATCTGAAAATAATGTATGAATCAGAGGAGAGTCCTTGAGCAAAAATAAAAACAGGATCCACATCTTTCTGGGTGTTGCATGTGTCCTTCAGTCAAATCTGCAAACCTGAGTCACTGCTGGAACTGATGAGAGAGAGATTTTTCTTCTTTTTTCATTTGATATGTGGTTGCACACGGCAGCTACATTCACATTTTGTATGTTTTCCATCAGTTCAGACGAGTGGAGCAAAAAACTAGACCTTGAACCTATAAACAAAAGCATGAACCGTGACAGACAAAACAGGAGAGAGAGAAGGAGGGAGGGAAAGAGAGAGAGAGGGAGGGGGGGAGGAAGAGAGAGGGAGAGAGAGAGAGAAGGAGGGAGAGAGAAGAGAGAGGGAGGGAGAAAGAGAGGAGAGACGGAGGGAGAGGGGGGAGGAGAAGGAGGAAGAAGAGAGGAGAGTGGGAGGGAGAGAGAGAGAGGAGAGGAGAGAGGGGGAGGGAGGAGGGGGAGAGAGAGAGGAGAAGGAGAGAGAGAGGGAGGGGAGGGAGAGAGAGAAGAGGGGGAGAAGGGAGAAGAGGAGAGGGAAAGAAAGAGGAGAGGAGGGGAGAATGAGAGGGAGAAAGAGGGAGAGAAGAGAGGAGAGGGAGAGAGAAGAGGGAGAGATGAGAAGAATAAAAGAGAGAGAAGAGAGAGAGGGGAAGGGAGAGTAAAGAGTGGAGAGGAGGGAGAGGAGAGGGGAGGGACTGAGAGAGGGAGAGAAGATGAGAGAGGATTGAGGGAGAGAGAGGGGAGGGGGAGAGAAGAGAGGTGGAGAGGGGAGAGAGAAGGAAGGGGAGTGAGGGAGAGAGAGAGAAAGAAGAGGAGAGAGAGTGGGGTGGAGAAGAGTGAAGCGGAGGGAGAGAGGAGAGAAGGAGAGGGAGAGAGAGAGGGAGGGAGAGAGAGAGGAGAGGAGAGAAGGAGCGAGAGGGGGAGGGAGGGAGAGGAGAGAGGGAGATGAAAAAGATGAGAGAAGAGAGAGTGGGGAGGGAGGGAGAGAAGAGTGAGAGGAGGGAGAAGAGGGTGATAGAGAGAAAAGGAGAGGAGGGAAGAGAGTGAGGGAGAGGGGGGAGAGAAGAGGGTGGAGAAAAGGGAGCAAAAGAGGAGAAAGAGGGGCAGAGGAAAGGCGAGGAGGGGAGCGTAGAAGAAGAAAAGGTTGTGAGAGAGGCAGAGAGAGGAAGAAGAGAGGAGGAGACAGACAGAGGAACGAGAAAGGGATTGGAGAGAGAGAATGAGATAAGAAGGAGGCGGAGTGAGGAGAGAGAGAAGGAGAGAGGGCCGAGGTAGTAGATGAAGAGAAAGAAGCAAGACAGAAAAAAGGAGAGAGGCGAGAGATCTGAGCGAAGAGAGAAAAGACAGAGAGGGGAATAGAAAGGGAGCGAGAGAAGTATAAGAGAGGAGAGGAGAGAGAAAGAGGAGTATGGGAGAGCGAAAGTGGTGGAGAGGAAGGAGAGAGACCAGAGGAGTAGGAATGAGGAGGGGAGGGAAGAAGAGGAGAGTGATGGATGGAGAGAAGGAAAGAGGGAGATTGAGAAGAAGGAGAGGAAGCCAAGAGAGAGATGAAGGGAAGTTGAAGCCATGTGTTGTTAAGGTTTTGTTAATGGACGGATTCATTGTAAACAACACTGCATAGGTTTTGGTTGTCATGGAAATCCAGAATGATATCTTCAAGTTGGGTAGACTGAATTTTTTTAGAGCCAAAAATATATATTCTAACCAATTACCTTTCCGCTCTTGCTTCGACTCATGATTATTATTATATCCACATAAGGGTTTGTTTTTCAGCACACGACTTTTTAAACAGCTTCTTACGAAAGAGAAGTGTTACAGAGAGGTGCAACCACAACAACAGCCATCAGTAACAGCTGCTTTCAACATCCATCCATGGTGAAAATGAAAAGACTGAGTTCTTGCCAGGAAGAATCTGGAGATGTTGTCCCTGAGCGCTGCGTGTGTGGGTCAACACTGCTCCTGAGGAGATGATCTTAAGCAGGTCGGATCAGCTTAACGTCAAGGTCACTTGATTCTTCTGAGATCTGATCCTGTCATCAACAAATCTTCCGATATTTGGGTTAATTTTGAAGTCACTAACTTGAGACTGGTCCAACTAAGTCTTATGTAATTTCTGCTTTAGACCAGACCTCGGTATAATGCTTGGTTGGCAAATGTCTGTTAATGGCTGGTTCAGAAACGTACATTTAAAGTGGTGATTTTCACTACTGCAAACAATTTAGGTTTTAAATACGAACACTTTCTCATAATAAATCCTTCAGACACATGTTAATATCAATATTTATTTAAGTTTAGGGTTGCCACGGGTTGGACTTAAAACCCTCTTTTTTCTCTCTCTATTGAAGTGAAACTTGATGGCACCACGTCAAGCTCAGCCAATCAACAGGGTTGCATTAGTCTCTCTGAATTCAAACTAAAATTACTTTTATCAATTTCGATTCAGAGAGTGAGCTCTGGGGTTGGGGTAATTTTTCACAAAGTGGCTACTGTTATCAGTATACTTTTTGGTGAAAACACATACTTTACAACTAAACAAGTTAGTCCTCCGCCAGACCCTTTAAAAGTAAGCTATTAGTTCACAACACATTCAGAAATAGATTTTGTGTCAAGGATTAATGCTGCAATTGGACCTTTCGCCCGAGCCCCCTGCGCCCTTAGTTTACTGTTTGCTACTCCCGTCAAATATGAGCAAATAGACTGCCATAGACTTCAATGACAACAAAGAAGTAGCTTCCTGTTCACGGTTAGTGACTTTTTTTTAAAGGCAATTTTTCCGCGATAGTTCGCTTGATCGAGACAAAAGGAGTTCACTATGGCAGCGAAGGAATTTATTCAAATACATTAAAATATCGCCACGGAGGGAATATGAACTCTATGGAGGCTTAATGCTACTGGTGCTCAAGCTAAAATGCAGAGAACCGCGTGATTTTACTCACCGCGCCATCAATGCAACAAGTCACAGCCTTGTCCTGCTTCATGCACTGCCGGTAATGTTCGGCTTCCGTTTGTAATCTATTTGTTCGCCTATTGCAAGAAATATTGTTCATTGTTACTGAGGCTATGTTAGTGAGCTAAAAACCTGCTAGTGCTGGCTGACAAAAGCTATAAGAGGCTCGCTAAACTTAGCAGCTTAAGCGTAACTTCTGCAGTTTATATCTGTCGTGGTATAAACTTGGGTCTAGTTTGTGTTTTTGCTCTAGATCTAACACACAGTCAGTCCATGCTATAGTTAGCATTCGTTTTTTACCTTTGAGCAGACATTTTCTCGCATATGATTTAGGCTGGTAAGAGGAGAGCCCCGGATGCCGCGCGTACTGTTTAGATCGCATTGTAGGCACTGGGCTTCCAGTTGCTTTTCGGCTTGAAAATGGAAAAAACACAACTCCTCCGGGTCAATAATTCGGCGGTAATCTGACGGTCCAGTTTACATGAAACCGTAGGCCATCGCTTCACTCATCTTGCTTTGGAGCTCAAGCTCTGACGGACCATATTTAGCATAGCAGACGGTTGCTACGATGTTTGATTGGACAAGAGCCCGTTTTGGGGGCGGGGCTCGGCGAAAGGTCAATTCAAATTGTATGAAAGGGTGACATTCTAAGTAATTACGCCACTGACCGCGCAGAAGCCATGGCCTTTCAAAAAATCTGACCTTTGCAAAAATTAAGCTGAATAACCCTGAAGGATTAATCAAACGCAAAGGACAAATTTCATACAGGTACAATAAAGCGAACTATAACTCTAACCTTAATGATGAGAAAATACTAAATAACAGGGTAGAAATGGCATCTCAGTCTGGACACATCATGGCTTGTATCAGTTTACAGGAGATAAACACAGGTTATAAAGGTTTGCCGTCGTCAGCAGCAGATGTTGATGTTGACGTTGAACATTGGTCCATCACCTCCAGAGAAACGCTGGTCCTGTTTTTCTGCCTCGCGTGTTTAGTCTCCGGTGTAAACGAGACCAATTAGACCGCAGCCAATTAACTGTGTGCACCGGACCCAGACGGACAGGTGGGGGCGGGGCTAACCAGGGCAGCCGCGCCATTTGGTCCGTCCTCAAAGTGACCTGGGAATCTCCGCCATGTTTGTGCTTGTTAACACGAGTATGCAAATGAGCAAAGCATGATGGGAGACAGGCTATAAAAGAGCTCATGAACCTGTCGTTGCCACATCTGTCCGGAAACTGTGCTAAAGAGAAGTGGCTGCTAAAATGTGTCTGTTCTGTCATAAATCATTTGCAAAGGGACAAAGGCGGGACCAAGTTTTACAAATCTCAAGTAAAGTCAGTGCTTTTTGCATTAGGCGCAGAGTCCCGAGGAAAGGTTCACTTTGGAGCGGTTTGAGTACGCGTTATGTTATGATGATGTATTTCTTTTCTACCGTGGGTCAGGCTTCCTGATGGTCTGTCACATGAAGCACTGACTGTCACTCGCTTTCTGTAAGGTGCATTGGTGTTGAACTGTTTCTTTGGGTATTGGTTAATTGACGCTTTTTGTATAACCAGCGGAAGCTCACACTGAGATTAGAATCTTCTTTTGGCACGGGGAGCACTGGGGGAGGGTCAGGGAGGCTTAGTATGGACATGTTTTTAGTTGTAGGCAGGATAACCGGAAGTAGCCCGGGAGGAACCTAGCTGCAGACTACGGGGAGTAACATGCAATACTCCACATAGAAGGACCGCGGTCAGTCCAGGAGTCGAACCCAGGGACCTTCTTGCTATGAGGCCAGGCGCTAACCGCTTGCGCCAGCACGCCGTGTCCCCGCCTAGTAGGTGAAACAGTCATCTAATTTCTACAGCCTTTAGGTAGAATTAGAACGTTTAAACTCTACTTTAGATACTTTGTCGATGAGGATACATACATTGTTTCAGCCATAATAAGAAAATAAGGAATCCAGCTAAAGAAACGCATTCCTATTGGAGATGTGTTTCGGGCTCCTCCTCTCAAGCCTAATATAATAGTCCAGTTTTGTGGCCATTAGGGCTGCATGATATCAATATTGAATGATAGGACCGATGCGCGAAATGAGTTGACGTACTGCTAGTTAAGCTCTCGCATGAAAGAGCCGCAATTTTCCTGCTTTTCTTACGGGCAGGGACTTTTTTGCTATTGGAGGACAGCGGCCTGCGAAAAGCAATCACAGAGTCAGCACAACAGCGTCAGGAACAAGAAGTCTCTCAAAACACGGCTGGGATCATGGACTGTCTTGTGCGTCGATTCATAAAGCCACTCATCAAATGAATACATTTTAACAGTGGCTTGCTAGTGTTAGTGCTAGTGCTAGCCCTCTTCATTCACAGGCAAAACATTGATAGAGTCCCGGCAAATCCAGTCTATTTTCTTTCACAATCATAAATCCCAAGTGAATAAAGCTGCATGAATGATATTAATCCATAAATCATTGCGTGTTTGCTGGGTTTGCTCGGTTCATCTGGTTATCATTTTACGAATTGCTGCAGAAATGGTATGGTCTGAACAGAAAATAAAAAAAAAACATACATACATGTTCTAACAAAAGATTGCAATTAGATTTTGTCAATATCGATGCAGCCCCTAGTGGCTGCAATGGCAAGCTCACTCAAGTAACAGAATAACGAAAAAAAGTATTGTATCGGAGTATTTAGTGTAATAAAGAATCTTAAATGACAAAAATGTGCATGATTCGAAGTTTATTTTTGTCCAAAAAGTTGCACAGTGCACCTTTTAATAACTAATCTGAATTGTTACCTGAATTGATACTATTTCTTCTCTGTCTATGACCTTGTACACGAGGGTCAAGCTGATGGAACAGAAAACTACTTCAAGTTTTGATTTCCTTTTGTAACTTTTTTTTGCGAATCGTGTGCACTTCGTACAACTGCAATTTAAGCTTGTTTTATTTGAATGGTTGAGGATTATTTGGATTGGTTGTGAACATCATGGCCATTTTGATATTTCAGTTTGAACTAGGACGGTTTCAAAAACACTGATAATAAAAGCCAAGTAAAAACTGGATGGAAAGATTTAAACTTTGTATCTTTGAATAAAAATAAAACTGGGAAATAAAAGAAAAGGAAAATGTTTGTTTATTTATATTTTGGATTTCAAAATTTTGCGAGCTCCAGGAAAGGGGCCGAGACTCGCTTCTTTTCCTTTCCAAAGCATTGGACTCACCCGTTAGTTGATGTGACTTTCGTGCACGATGCGATTCTTTGAAAGCGAATCCTCACTGTGGGAACGATTGAGAGGTCGAGTCCCAGAGTTGAAAGCCGCTTAATTTCCTCCATGGGGAGGAAGCAGAGCAACGATACAGGGACAAACATTGCCTTTTTTTTATTCAATTCCATCGTACAGAGAAGCAGCAGCACCGGTCTCTCCATGGTGTCGATCCTCAGGACACAAGTGCAAAACACGGCATTAAAACGACGTACACACACTGTCGTTGTCTTTTGGAGTTCAACAGGTCGGATTGAGATTTTATTTCATAGCAGCAGTAGCGGTGGTGTCTGACCTGTGTTCTCAAATTCCTGCAGTAACTTTACATTTACACGTCAAGTTTGGTGTCTTTATTCGACTTGGTTGTAAACTGCATGTGTAAAAAAATATATAAGACGTTTAACTGGTAAAAATGTAAAGTAGAGATTTTCTGCCTTAAGTTTTATGTCAATTAACTCAGTAGTCTCTCTCTCTTCAATTGTTTTTCTTTCCTTCTCGTTCTTTTGGGTCTCTCTGTGTCTCTCTCTCGTTTGTTCCCTTTCCTCTCTCAGACCAACACGCCCCCAGTGCTGGGCATTTCCCCCCACGACCTTTCTCTTTGCTTCATTTCCCCTCTCTGTGAGTTTCCAGGGAGTTCTGTCCTCTCACCCTTTTCCCTCTCCAACAACCCTTTCTTTCCTCACAAATGGGACCCCTGTCTCTCTCTCAGCTCTCCCGCTCGTCTTACTCTCTTTTCACGAACCCCTTCTTTTTTCCCAATGGCGTGCTCACTTTTACTTTATTTTCTCTCGTCCTTCCTTCTTTCTCTCATTCTCCCTTCTCTGTCACCCCCGACCCCTTTTTCGCCTCACTCCTCTCTCTTTTTCTCTCTCATCTCTCTTTTGTTCTTTTCCCTTTTCCCTCTCTTCCCTCCTCCCCCCATCTTTTTTCCTTCCCTTTCCTCCCCTCTTTTCTCCCCTCCTTTCTCTTTCGTTCTTCCTTTCTTTCTTTTCCCTGTTTTCCCTCTCTCCTTCCTCTCTTTTTTCTCTCCTTTCCCTTCTCTTCTTTCCCCCTCTCCTCCCCCTCCCCTCCCTTCTTTCTCCCCTCCCTCTTTCCTCTCTTTCTTTCAATCCTTTCTCTTTTTCTCTCATTTCTTTCTCCTCCTCTTTCTCATGCTCCTCCTCCTCCCTCTCTTCAACCATTTCTCATTCTTTCTGCCCTCCTCTCTCATCACTCTCCCATCTCTCAATCTCTTCTCTCTCTCATGTCCTTTCTCTTCTCTCTGTCTCTCGCCTTTGGTCTCTCATCTTCC
>CM076396.1:16117324-16147001 GCA_038363315.1 Mugilogobius chulae | reverse complement strand
ACAACTCACTGGAAAAACACGAGCACTGGAAAACACACTCACTGGAAAAACACAACACTGGAAAAACACACTCACTGGAAAAACACACACTGGAAAACACAAGCACTGGAAACACACACTGGAAAAATCACAAGCACTGGAAAAACACACTCACTGGAAAAACACAATCACTGGAAAAACACAATCACTGGAAAAACACATCACTGGAAAAACACACTCACTGGAAAAACACACAGCACTGGAAAAACACAAGCACTGGAAAAACACACTCACTGGAAAAACACACACTGGATAAACACACTCACTGGAAAACACACTCACTGGAAAAACACAAGCACTGGAAAAACACACTCAGAAAAACACAATCACTGGAAAAAACACAATCAAAAAAAACACATCACTGGAAAAAACACAATCACTGGAAAAAAAAATGGAAAAACACAATCACTGGAAAAACACAATCACGCACTGGAAAAACACACTCACTGGAAAAACACAAGCACTGGAAAACACACTCACTGAAAAACACACTCACTGGAAAAACACACTCACTGGAAAACACACACTGAAAAACACACACTGGAAAAACACAAGCACTGGAAAAACACACTCACTGGAAAAACACACTCACTGGAAAAACACAAGCACTGGAAAAACACAAGCACTGGAAAAACACAGCACTGGAAAAACACACTCACTGGAAAAACACACTCACTGGAAAAACACAATCACTGCAAAAACACACTCACTGGAAAAACACAGCACTGGAAAAACACACTCACTGGAAAAACACAAGCACTGGAAAAACACACTCACTGGAAAAATACAATCACTGAAAAACACACTCACTGGAAAAACACGACCACTGGAAAAACACACTCACTGGAAAACACAAGCACTGGAAAACACACTCACTGGAAAAACACGACCACTGGAAAAACACACTCACTGGAAAAACACACACTGGAAAAACAACACTGAAAAACACACACTGGAAAAACACAAGCACTGGAAAAACACACTCACTGGAAAAACACAATCACTGGAAAAACACAATCACTGGAAAACACACTCACTGGAAAAACACACTCATGGAAAAACACAAGCACTGGAAAAACACAAGCACTGGAAAAACACACTCACTGGAAAAACACACTCACTGGAAACACAAACTGGAAAAACACATCACTGGAAAACACACTCACTGGAAAAACACACTCACTGGAAAAACACAAGCACTGGAAAAACACACTCACTGGAAAAACACACTCACTGGAAAAACACAAGCACTGGAAAAACACACACTGGAAAAACACAAGCACTGGAAAAACACACTCACTGGAAAAACACATCACTGGAAAAACACACTCACTGGAAAAACACAAGCACTGGAAAAAACACAGCACTGGAAAAAACAAGCACTGGAAAAACACACTCACTGAAACACACTCACTGGAAAAACACAATCACTGCAAAAAACACACTCACTGGAAAAACACGAGCACTGGAAAAACACACTCACTGGAAAAACACAAGCACTGGAAAAACACACTCACTGGAAAAACACAATCACTGCAAAAACACACTCACTGGAAAACACGAGCACTGGAAAAACACACTCACTGGAAAAAACACAAGCACTGGAAAAAACACTCACTGGAAAAACACACTCACTGGAAAAACACACTCACTGGAAAAACACAAGCACTGGAAAAACACACACTGGAAAAACACAAGCACTGGAAAAACACACTCACTGGAAAAACACACTCACTGGAAAAACACAAGCACTGGGCAAAAACACAAGCACTGGAAAAACACACTCACTGGAAAAACACACTCACTGGAAAAACACACTCACTGGAAAAACACAATCACTGGCAAAAACACACTCACTGCACTGGAAAAACACACTCACTGGAAAAACACTCACTGAAAAAAACACACTCACTGGAAAAACACAGCACTGGAAAAACACACTCACTGGAAAAACACAATCACTGAAAACACACTCACTGGAAAAAACAATCACTGAAAAACACACTCACTGGAAAACACGAGCACTGGAAAACACACTCACTGGAAAAACACAAGCACTGGAAAAACACACTCACTGGAAAAACACACACTGGAAAAAACACAAGCACTGGAAAACACACACTGGAAAAACAACACTGGAAAAACACACTCACTGGAAAAACACAATCACTGGAAAACACAATCACTGGAAAAACACACTCACTGGAAAAACACACTCACTGGAAAAACACAAGCACTGGAAAAACACAGCACTGGAAAAACACACTCACTGGAAAAAACACACTGGATAAACACAACTCACTGGAAAAACACACTCACTGGAAAAACACAAGCACTGGAAAAACACACTCACTGGAAAACACACTCACTGGAAAAACACAATCACTGGAAAAACACACTCACTGGCACTGGAAAACACAATCACTGGAAAACACAATACTGGAAAAAACACAATCACTGGAAAAACACACTCACTGGAAAAACACGAGCACTGGAAAAACACACTCACTGGAAAAACACAAGCACTGGAAAACACACTCACTGAAAAAACAACTCACTGGAAAAACACACTCACTGGAAAAACACAAGCACTGGAAAAACACACACTGGAAAAACACAAGCACTGGAAAAACACACTCACTGGAAAAACACACTCACTGGAAAACACAAGCACTGGAAAAACACAAGCACTGGAAAAACACAAGCACTGGAAAAACACACTCACTGAAAAACACACTCACTGGAAAAACACAATCACTGCAAAAAACACACTCACTGGAAAAACACGAGCACTGGAAAAACACACTCACTGGAAAAAACACAAGCACTGGAAAAACACACTCACTGGAAATACATCACTGCAAAAAACACACTCACTGGAAAAACACGACACTGGAAAAACACACTCACTGGAAAAACACAAGCACTGGAAAAACACACTCACTGGAAAAACACGACCACTGGAAAAACACACTCACTGGAAAAACACACACTGGAAAAACACAGCACTGGAAAAACACACACTGGAAAAACACAAGCACTGGAAAAACACACTCACTGGAAAAACACAATCACTGGAAAAACACAATCACTGGAAAACACACTCACTGGAAAACACACTCACTGAAAAACACAAGCACTGGAAAAACACAAGCACTGGAAAAACACACTCACTGGAAAAACACACTCACTGGAAAAACACACTCACTGGAAAAACACACTGGATAAACACACTCACTGGAAAAACCACTCACTGGAAAAACACAAGCACTGGAAAAACACACTCACTGGAAAAACACACTCACTGGAAAAACAAATCACTGGAAAAAACACACTCACTGGAAAAACACAATCACTGGAAAAACACAATCACTGGAAAACACAATTACTGGAAAAAACACAATCACTGGAAAAACAACTCACTGGAAAAACACACTCACTGGAAAAAACACACTCACTGGAAAAACACAATTACTGGAAAAACACACTCACTGGAAAAAACACAAGCACTGGAAAAACACACTCACTGGAAAAACACACTCACTGGAAAAACACACTCACTGGAAAAACACGCTCACTGGAAAAACACAATCACTGGAAAAAAACAAGCACTGGAAAAACACACTCACTGGAAAAACACAAGCACTGGAAAAACACACTCACTGGAAAAACACAATTACTGGAAAAACACACTGGATAAACACACTCACTGGAAAAACACAAGCACTGGAAAAACACAATCACTGGAAAAACACAAGCACTGGAAAAACACACTGGAAAAACACACTCACTGGAAAAACACCTCTGCTGGGACGTCTGCCTCCTCCACCTCTGCTGGGACGTCTGCCTCCTCACCATTGGCAGGATCGTTCGGGGACTTCGAGCACTTATTTCAGTCCCACCACCTGCACCAAGACTCTGAGCCGGACTATGACTGAGTTCAGTCTGAGACTCTAAATCGGTCACATGATTTTACCATTGATTTGAGCTTCTGTACATAGTTTTATGTTTAATAATTGTTGTGTTTTCACAAAAAGGAGAAAGCCAATTTACTAGGCAGGAATTCTACAAAAAGTGAAACAGTGAAACTAAAATATTGAATGTAACCAGTTTGTTGATTATACATGATAAGTCCCAATGTCCTGCACAGTACACCTGCTTTCTACCTTCTGTAGCTCTGTGTTCAGTGGAGAGGAATACTACGTAGGAACGTTAGACAGACACATGTGAGAGCTAAAACACAAACTGTAAGTGTAAAGAGTGTAAGAGTGAGAGAGTCCTGAGGCCACACGTGACTGCAGTGTCCTACATAGTACGCTTCTCCTTGTGTTTACTTCTGGCAGCACGGTGGCAGAGTGGTTAGCACTCTGTGTGGAGTTTGCATGTTCTCCCCGTGTCTGGGTGGGTTTTCTCCGGGCACTCCGGTTTCCCCCACCAACTAAAACATGCACCAGAGGAAATGTCCTCCTGACCAGGCCTAGTGAGTGTCTGTATGACGGCAGCTCTGCTCCTGAGAGACGCTCCAGAGGCTGGGAAACATCATAGGCACACAATACAAGCTCATGTTCAGCTGAACCTGTGCTTCTGCTCTGGGCATGAAAGATACACCTGTTCTGTAATGGAACTGAGCTCCGGTAACACTCTCTGTGGGTGTTGGACTTATAAAACATGTTGATTTATTTGTGTATTTATTTTATTTATATGTTTTATTTATTTATTTGATTTATTTATTTGGTTTGTTTGTTTTTTAAGTATTTTGTTTTGCTGGTTTTGTTTTGATTATTTGAGTTATTTATGTGTATATATTTTTACTTTATGTTTGTCTTGTTTTTATTTACTTTAGTTCTTTACATTGATTTGATTGTTTGTTCTAACATGTGAAGGAGATTTGAGTTTGTTCACTGATCAGACGTCGGTGGAACACTCCATGTTTCTCCTGTTTGTTGTAATTGTTACTATAATGACAGAAGGACACATTGCACTTGCTGCTTTGCTCTGTGTTTTGGGAGGTAAAGTATCATTAGGACTTAGAAAAGACTGGACACAACTGACTCAGAGATGTGACACAGTGACTCTAAACCTTGTGTCCAGTAGAAGGAGGTGAACATGCACTTAATGCTTCTCTGTGGACCTTACAAGTGTTCTGATTGGGCGACGCTCCTCTGGATGGACCGCTCTAGTGTGTAAGTGTAGACTCTACAGTCAAAGGTGAGACACGTCCTTGTGACTTCTCTGTTGTTCTGAATGTTTTCATTCAAAGCTCTTTCTTCCACAGAGAGGTGTGTCTGGTATGAGGAGCTGTCCATGGTTTGAGCCACACACTGCAGTGAAGCAGCAGCACCACCAGAGAGCGCCCTGCTCCTGAACTCACACTCAACACTTCTGTCTGATTGTCCTGTCATTGAGAGGGATGTCGACATAATGAGGTTAGTCTATAATCAACTCACATAGAACTGTAAGCCTGACTTTAGTTCAGTCGATAGAGATCTAATCTGCCATTATAGTTTGTTTTTCATCTTTTACTCAAATGAAAACTTAATGTGTGCTTGGATGAGTTTTTAGAATGAGCAGATCTGAGTTTGCTACAGCAGAAGGTCAAAGGTCAAATTTCAATGTGTTGTTTATCACTTCACATAGTTTTCAGTCACAATGTTTGAGTTCAACATCGTGAAAGAAAAAGGAAAATCTAACTTGGATAAAATAAGTTGAATTAAGCATCTTAATATTAAAGACTTGTTTTAAGATATTCTCTCCTGATTTACCTGATCTAGATATAAAAACTTATTTTAAGCACATTTGTATCTGTTTAAGACATTAAATGCTTGAATCAAGAAAAGATTTGCTTAAAAACCTTGTCAAGAGAACTTAAAACAAAAGGTTAGTCACATGTTCTTACTGCACTGGCAGATTATTTCACTTAAAATAAGACACTTTTACTTCAAAAGAAGCTAAATGTTCTTATTTTTTGAAAGGCCTTTTTGTGCAGTGTTGGACAATGAGAGTGAAACACCAATAACATGCACGTTAGGGTAATAACCTCCAGCTAGTGTAGTCCTGACCAAGCCTAGCAACAACATCTGGAGATGGGTCCCCGTGCGCTGCACTGCGGCGATCAACTGCTCCTGAGGAGATGCCCCAGAGGCATTGAAGGATGGGTCCAAATGCAGAGGACAAATTTCCCTACGGGACAATGAAGTGTACCTAAAAAAACGTAAACCTAAACATAAAAACAACCAGAATGATCCTGAAGTTTTGTTCTGCAATGATCAAACACTAGAACTTGACATTGTGACTTCCCTCATCATTGTCTTATATTGTCCTGTCAGACTTTATAACTTTTCTTTTGTTTTCATTAAAGTCCTGTTTCAGATGAGTCTGTCAGTGTTTTCCACAGTGATGGCTGCTCACTCAACTTCTAACAAGTAGGTCGTATTATTTCAACATGAATGATGATTTAATAAATGTGAATAATGTGTGCGCAGCAGTCAGAACCAAACATCTGCACTAACCCTTTACAAGTCAGTGGTGTGATTGTGTTTCAGGAGCAGAACAAAAGCTGTGTCTGGACTGTGACCTGTGACCCCACTCAACGTGAAAGTCCTGGTCCAAACACAGACTTGAAGTGAGTCTGTAGAATGTGATGTTCTTCTGAGGTTCAGTCCAATCACACTGTGTTTACTTCTCCAGAGAAACCCATGAGAACCTTATAGGAGTGATGAGGGAAAAGAACTTCAGGAGCTGTGGATCTAATGGAGAAAGACTGAGCAAAAGAAACACACAAGAACAACAAGAGAAAATATAAAAGCGTGTTATATTTATTCTTTTGAATGAGAGATTGACTGAAAACAGATTCTATCACAATAGTTCAATAAGATGGCTCTAACAAGTGCATGAAGTCATATTTGTTCTTTTGGAGCTTGTTTTATGCTCAGGTTATCACGTTTTGTGATACAAAGTGAACAATAACCTCTGTTAGTGTTTGTAATAACTACAAAAACTACTCTTTTTGTTACTTTATCACAACATTTGATAGAAAATGCCATTTCCATCACAAAACACACTGATAATCTGTGTAGAAGGAAAAATAGTCCTGTTGAAAAAGTAATTATTACAGTAAAAAAAAAAAAAAAAAAATAGTTACGCCACTTAGTCACAGCCCAATGGAATGAGTTACATTGCTTTGGTATTGCTCTGTGTGTAGTATGGTATACAGTACATTAATGAAATATAGAGTTTTATGTTTTTATTGGGACATTTGAACAGAGATAAACAACAAATGACTTTAATTAATTTGTAAATCATTCTAATTCGGTCATTTCATTACAGAGTATTTTTGTAGAGTTTTGTAGATTTTAGGCAAATGTATAATATTATCCACCAACAAAAAAAATAAGGAAAAGTATGGATACTTTCTGAAAGCACTGTATCTGCAGGACAAGTCTGAACCTCTCATTTGGATCAACTCTAGTTAGTGAGAACAAGCTCTGCTCAGAGGAAAGTCAGAATATAATTGCTGTGTGAATTTTGGTTTTATTTAATTTTATTTTATTATTTTTTTTTTTATGATCTTCTGTCAATAAACCTGTGGCCCTGTCGCCGCGTCTCTGGCGCTGGTTTGCCTGCACACTTTTGGACGTTTGTACAAAAATATTGTTATAAAAAATACTGTGCAAATTTCCCTGCTAAAGCTGTGTGACTTTAAGGACACGTCATAACCGCCTCCGCACATGCACACTGAACGCAGGTAGCCAGTACGCAGAGGGAGCGGCAGCCATGAACACCACGCAGCCTACTTTTCCACCTTTTTACTTTTGTTGTGCGTAAATGCGATAAATAACCACACAAAAACACTTTTTATCATTCAACGTCCCTGTACTGTGCCTTATTGCTCATTAAACTACATTATTCAACCCCTGGATCTGCTGCAGTCTTTCTGACCGAAGACTTAGGCCAGACTCTTGTACACCCAGCATTCATATTCATAACAATATTCTACAAGTGGTCCTTCGAGCCGGATGTGCAGGAGCTGCGCCATGGCCACATCCAGAAGTTTCCATGATGAGCAACCACACCTAAGTCCCCGTCCCAGCAGGGTGCGCCGCATTCCCGGACATCTGGAGGACTTTGAGCTGAGCTTGCCATCTGCAATAAGGCCAGTATCACCACTTCAGTCACAAAGTGTCATGCCACCAAGCCCAGGGAGATGGTCCACCCACTCTGCAGACTCTCAGCGAGCTGTAGATGCAGAGGACAGAATGCAGTATCTGGAGGAATGCTGGCTGGCCATGAGTCGGCAGATGAGAGAGCTTCAGGAGGAGATGAGCAACGTCCGACTGACCTCACGTACCCAAAGTGCCTTTGCCCGCCCGTCCTATCCTTACAGATATACTGCAGATCAACCACAGTACAGCAGCCTGCCACAGCTAGAGAGAGTCTCTCCTCTACAGTGTCTGAGCCCCACAGACATTAGCGCTTCACTGTATCCACCAGGACCAGTCACTCCGCTACTGCCTCCACAGCTAGGGTCTCCAGTCCAGTCTGCACCTCCCACATTACCTGCGTCTCATGTGCTGTATCCTCCCCCTGCAGTGGTTCCAGCTTCAGCACCAAGGACAGCTCCCATTCCCCCTGCAGTGCTCCCAGCTCCACGCCCTGCAGAGGTGACAGTCCAGCCCACAGAGCCTGAGGAGTTTTGGCCACCGCCTCCTCCTCCAGTTGATTCTGCCACAGCTGCTTTGTTGCCTCCTCTCTATGACATCACACCTGCAGCGCCACAACATGGAGCTGCCCCTACAGCTTTGTCCTATACTGCACCAAGATACATGCAGTCATATGCTGTACCTGCCTACCCACAGCCTGTGCCACAGAGAGTGTATCCTCCTGTTTACTCCTCGTATGCAGCACAGCCTCAGACAGTCCCTGTAAGCCAACCATACATAGCCCAGCCTCATGTGAGCTCCAGTGTGCCCAACATAATGGAGATGGCTATTGCCTCTTCATTTGGCATCCCCAAGCCAAAGCTAGCTGTTTTCAGCTCAGGGAAAGAGAGTGACTTTCTTATGCTCAAGAAAGGCCTAGACAGTGTACTTGCCCCCATAGTCATCTTACTGAGGACTATAAATACCAAGTCCTTCTAGATCACTTAAACTTCCCAGCTGCAACTCAAATAGCTAAGCGATACATCAATAGTGCCACTCCATACACAAGTGCAATGCTAGCCCTCCAGCAGAGGTACGGTCAGCCCAGACAGCTGGTGCAGGGAGAGCTCAAGCCATCCTCAACTCTCCTCCAATCAGAGCAGGTGACTACCAGGGCATTGAGGATTTCGCGGCTGCTGTAGGCACACTGGTAGGAATGCTTAGTTCCATGCAAGGCTCCTCCTCATCTGAGCTACACTGTGGGTCACATGTCGACACCCTGCTCACAAAATTGCCTCCCCACTTCAGAGACTCTTTTGCTGAACATTGTTTTAATAGAGGCATTATTCAGAGTGGCAGTGACAGAACGTACACTCTACCAGACCTAGCTGAGTGGTTAGAGAGGAAAGTACAGACTCTGCAAGTCTCACACAGGATCAGCACCAACAAGTTTGAGTCTATGTAACAGATTTATTTATTACTACATTAGTGTGATACCAGCCTCACGCGGCACCAGATATGTAGTGGTTTGTTTTAATATAATATGCTAAAAATCGGCTAATTGTGGCATGGCGCACTAATTGCTAATTATTAGTTATTATATTGTGTAGGCGATTAATAAAGTTAATCAATTTGGGGCACCAGAGTTAACATTTAAAGTCTAACTCAATTTTTTTTTAAAAGAAACCTACTCCTCGTTGTCTGTCTGAAGGCGCGCTCTCTCATTACAGTGACAAAATCCTAATTATAAGACCATAACCAGTAACATTTTGTGTGGTTTAATAAACAAAAACAAACATAAACATTCATCATTCATTTCCAAATAGTTACAGTAAACACTAGTTTCAATGGTAAGATCTGATTTGGTTTAAATTAGGAGTAACAAGACTTTCCTAACTACCCTTGAGCCACTCTGTGTTCCGCCACTATTTTAGTCTTACATCCCATGAGGCCGAAGATGTGGTGCTCCTTGGTGTCCACCGAGTTTGAGGCCTTTCCTTGTTTGGGCCATGATCAAAGGGGTGCAGTTGCTGCTGTTCGATGGGTTTAGCAGCACTTGGAGAGTCCGATTCTGTAGCTTGAGGATGCCGGCTGAAGAGTCCTCCATAGGCCTGCTTTCAGTTTTGCAGCAGGGTGGCTGACCCCCGCAGGGGCCGCCAAGGGCCAGAGGCCCTCACGGCTCGGCTCCAACCCCCCGTTCAGCACGTGAGGGAGGTAGATAGAAGTGACCAGGAAGAAGTTCCAAGTAGAAGTGTGACCCACCATGTGTGTCAGAAGACTCAAGTTGGGGGTTTTGTGGAGTCGAAGAGGCGGACTCTTATGACCTGGGAGTGGCTTACTTTGAGGGCAACAATGTATGTCCTTACTTAAAATAAATTGGTAAACAGTTAGCTATTATTAACTTATTCCATTAACAAGAACATACATACTGTAACATAACACAACTGAAAACATATTGACATCTCAATTGCTAGATCTTCAATTGTGTTGGCAGATTAGATATGAAGCATGACTTTCACAATCAAAAATGTATGAAGAAATGACAAAGGACAGAACATTTCCAAATGCATATTTCAACAAGGATACAGACATGAGAACACATGAAAACACACATGAAAGTAGATGTCCTTGTAAGAGTTTTTGTCCTGCCAGTGTCTGTAAAGTCACAGGGGGCTTTGAGGTAGAATCAACAGGCCGTTGATAAGGGACAGAGAGTCGTAAAACTCGATCACTTTGGGGGAAGGGCTGCATACCTTTGTCCCTTTTAAAGAAGATGAAAAATACAGTCCACAATATATCTTTGGTGGTTCATAACGGCTACATCTAACAGTGCAGACAACAAGGAGAAAAGGGCAGTTAAACCGAAACCTAAGTCCACCACAGTCTTACTAGGCAGTAACCAGCCTGATGCGCCTCCTGTCACAAATGCAGTCTCCACATCTCCACAACTGAGGAAGCGGGATAGGTTCAAACCATACTGTCCATACTGCAATAATCAAGAGCATTACCTCAATAGTTGTACAGAGTTCACAAAGCTCACAAACCAAGCCAGAGCAAACTGGGTGAAAGAAAAGAAAAAGTGTTGGAGATGTGGCAGAGGACATCTGCCCAGTAACTGTACACTGAAAAACCATGCTCCACCTGTGGTGAACAGCACCTCCCTGTACTACACGATGTAGCCCAAACAGAGACTATACTGACTGTTAGCACATCCTCCAGCATGGTCTACATTGATCAGGCCAGTCATTCAGGCAGAGTTATGCTGAAAGTGGTCCCAGTGCGTTTACATAATGGCAGGAAGCACATGGACACATATGCAGTGTTAGATGACGGCTCTGAACGCACTATTATTCTACCTACTGCAGTACAGCAACTTGGCCTCACAGGACAGCAGGAAGTCTTGTCTTTGAGAACCATCAGACAGGAAATAGTGCAGATCAGGGGAGCTACAGTGTCATTTCAAGTCTCACTACCCACCAAGAATGGACTGAAATACACTATCCAGCGTGCATTCACAGCTGCAGAGTTAAACCTGGCCAATCAGTCCTGTTCCGCTGAACATCTGCAGAGAAACTACAGACATTTAAAGGACATTCCATTGCCCTCCTTTAATAAAGTTCAGCCTATGATCCTCTTTGGGTCCGACAACCCCCACCTAATCACGCCAAAGCAGCCAGTGAAAATAGGCCCTCCTGGTGGTCCTGTTGCTGTGTGCACCGCCTTGGGTTGGGCCGTGCAGGGACCAGCCAACTTTTTCCAACACTCATCTAATGATAGCAGCTGTCTTCACCTTTCATTCTTGTCCCCCGCAGAGGAGCTGCATCAACATGTAGAGAAACTCTGGCAAGTGGACACTCTGCCATTTCGTTCTACAAAAGAGGCCACACGCTCTGGGGAAGACAAAGCAGCGCTAGAACAACTGGAGCAACAGAGTGTTAGGGTTACAATAGATGGTGTGAATCGCTATGCTGTCCCATTGCTGCGTAAGAAAAGTGCCTGTCAGCTACATGCATCACCCAACGCAGTAATGCCTCTCCTTAGAGGCACTGAACGCCGTCTCTCTCACAGTCCTGAGCAACTCTCCATCTACAATGAAGAAATAAAGAAACTGGTCAAATCAGGTTATGCTGTTAAAGTCAGTGCAGAAGAATTAAACAGCTCAGAGGAGTCATGGTTCCTGCCGCACCATCTTGTTTTTCATAATGGCAAACCCCGGGTGGTGTTCAACTGCTCCTTTGTGCATAAACAAGCCTGCCTTAACACCAACCTCTTGCCTGGACCAAACCTCGGATCTTCACTTCTGGCTGTGCTGCTGAGATTCAGGGAACACGTCGTTGCAATCAGTGGTGATATTCGAGGTATGTTTCATCAGGTTCGTCTCCTTCCACAAGACCAGCCACTACTCCGTTTTCTGTGGAGAGATGGAGAAAAGGAACGCAGCCCGGATGTCTACGAGTGGCGTGTGTTGCCATTCGGAACAACCTGTAGTCCATGTTGTGCCATATATGCACTACAGCGCCACGCCCAGGACTTCAGAGAAAGCAATGAGGATGTAGTCAACTCTGTACTACAAGCATTTTATGTGGACAACTGTCTCCAGTCACTGCCTTCCACAGAGCAAGCCAAACAGCTCATTGACAGACTGAGAGCTGTCCTTGGTACTGGAGGCTTTGATATTAGACAGTGGTCCTGTAATGTACCTGACGTCATTTCCCATCTGCCAGCAGAAGCAAAGTCAGTCAGCTGTGAGTCGTGGCTGTCTGCACACAAGGAAGAGCCAGTAGAGTCCACTCTTGGCCTGATGTGGAACTGTAGCACTGACACATTGAGCTACAGGCACAGAGACATTCCACCTGCTCAGCCCACTCTGAGATATGTGTACCGGGTACTGGCTAGTCAATATGATCCACTCGGTTTCCTCATTCCCTATACAACACGTGCCAAGATGTTAGTCCAAGCCCTGTGGAAAAAAGGCAGAGACTGGGACGAGCCCATCACAGATGAACTCCTCCCTGTGTGGCAGGCATGGGAGAATGAACTGTCACAGCTGCACCAAGTTATCATACCCAGAAGATACACCTCTGAGATCCCAGCCAGTAACAATGTGGAGCTACACATATTCACAGATGCCTCGGAGAGAGCTTATGGTGCTGTAGCTTACCTCAGGACGGAAGACGTCACAGGTGCAGTGCAAGTGTCCTTTGTGCTGGCTCGGTCTCGTGTGGCGCCGAAGAAACAGCTCTCAATCCCCCGCCTAGAGCTTTGTGCGGCTCTGTCTGGTGCACAGTTGGCTAAGCTCCTTCAAACAGAGCTAACATTGCCCATAAAAGCTACAACATTATGGACTGATTCCACCACTGTCCTCCACTGGATCCAGTCAGAGTCACAGCAATATTTGTGGTCACTCGTGTCGCCGAAATCCAGGAGTTGGTTGGAGCTCATCACTGGCGCTACATCCCATCTAGTCAAAATGCTGCAGATGACATCACAAGAGGCAAATCACTCAGCGACTTAATAAAGCCCAGCCGCTGGACCTGTGGGCCTGATTTCCTTTATCAGCCTGAGAGTGAATGGCCAACAAAACCCGTTGCCACTTCCACACCAGAGGAGCCAGAGGAAGTACGTGATTTGACCTTCTGTGGTAGCATTGTCACTGCTACGCCTGCAGCTCAGTCTAAATCCTGGTCTGACCTGATCCAAGCTACTTACCTGGCCCAACACGGGGCGGCAGCTCCTCCAATGACTGCCACTGATCGGCTTGAGACAGAAGTCACCATCCTCAAGCGAGCTCAGGAGGAGAGCTTCCCTGCAGAGGTTGCTGCGCTGCAGGCAGGTAAACCACTTCAAACTAACAGCCGTCTGGTTTCCCTCTGTCCAGAATATGACAGAGCTGTAGACCTGATACGTGTTGGCGGTCGGCTGAGGAAGGCAGAGGGGCTACAGGACACCATCCATCCCATTGTCCTGGCGCCAGATCATCCTACCACTAGCCTGCTGATACAACATTGTGACAACCAGCTGCTCCACCCAGGACCCGACCGTGTGTTTGCTGAAATGAGGCGAACATATTGGATTTTGCGTGGCCGTCAAGCTGTTAAGAAACACCAACGTAGCTGTACAGAGTGTCAGAGGTGGCGTAACAAGCCTATTGTGCCACGTATGGCAGACCTGCCAGCTGCCAGGCTCCGCCTCCAGAAGCCCCTTTACTGGTCTACAGGCATTGACTGTTTTGGACCATATGCTGTCAAGATAGGGCGCAGACAGGAGAAGAGGTGGGGTATTATCTTCAAATGCCTGACTACTAGGTGCGTGCATCTTGACCTTCTGTGCAGCATGGACACAGACTCTTTTCTGCTAGCTCTGAGACGCTTTGTGGCTCGGAGAGGCAAACCTTACGAAATCTTATGTGACAGAGCCACAAACTTCAGAGGCGGGGACGGGGAGCTGCAGAGAGCTATTGCAGAACTAGAGCCAACCCTGAAAGAGCAGCTAGCAGAGCAGAGCATCACGTTTAAATACAATCCGCCTTATGCACCTCATTTTGGGGGTATTTGGGAGAGGGAGATCAAATCAGTTAAAGCAGCCTTCCAAGTTGTTTTAAAGGACAGAGTTCTCCCTGAAGAAGTTCTGCTCACTGTTCTGATAGAGGTGGAGGGTATCCTCAATTCAAAACCGTTGGGCTATGCCTCCTCAGACATTGCAGACCCTGATCCCATTACTCCAAATCTCCTGCTGATGGGGCGGCGTGATGCCTCATTACCACAGGCTGTCTACGGGAGCAGTGATCTGATTGGACGACGCCGTTGGAAACACAGCCAAGTCCTGGCAGACCATTTCTGGGCGCAGTTCACCAGAAACTATCTGCCCAATCTTCATCAGAGGAGGAAATGGCAGACACACACGCCGGACCTCAGTACAGGTCAGGTGGTCATGTTTGTTGTGTGCTCACCTTATTACTAAATTAGGTATTGCACTCTGAATTGAATCAGGACAAGAAGCATAGTCTTTCGTTGCTTTTATTTTAACAGCGCGGCTCCCCCAACATGCCGCTCAGAGGCGCTTCATAATAGAACTCCTTACGTCATCACGTAAGCACGTAACTTCACCGTCAGTCACATCAGTACATGACAATGTTCATTGACCCACTGCTGCCTAGAGCTCGATGGCCCATTGGACGGGTCGTTAATGTGATCCCCAGCGACGACGGCAGGATACGCGCAGCTGAGGTCGACATTAAAGGAACTATATACACCCGACCGGTTGCCAAGCTGATTTCGCTGCCCGAGATGCCTGAAGACTGAGAGCAGCACCAAAGGGACATTTGTGCTTTAACAAATTCGCTAACCGGAATTTGGGGGCGGCTGTGCAAATTTCCCTGCTAAAGCTGTGTGACTTTAAGGACACGTCATAACCGCCTCCGCACATGCACACTGAACGCAGGTAGCCAGTACGCAGAGGGAGCGGCAGCCATGAACACCACGCAGCCTACTTTTCCACCTTTTTACTTTTGTTGTGCGTAAATGCGATAAATAACCACACAAAAACACTTTTTATCATTCAACGTCCCTGTACTGTGCCTTATTGCTCATTAAACTACATTATTCAACCCCTGGATCTGCTGCAGTCTTTCTGACCGAAGACTTAGGCCAGACTCTTGTACGCCCAGCATTCATATTCATAACAATATTCTACAAATACTCAGCATTTCCAGTAAGGGACACAACTGTTGGTATTAGAGATTATTACTACAGAGAGCACTTTACTGAAGTACTCTGTCAGATTAAAGTAATCATTTAAAGGTTGTTTTAAAGTAAGAGAGAGTTATAGCTACTTGTTTTTTTTGTTGTTTTTTTTTTGCTTTTCGTGATTTTGTGATTTGTTAAGACGTGTTACAATGTCAATCTATGGCCTATATCTGAATATTATTAAGCTACTTAAATGTATTATTACTTGGGTTAGGCCATAAATAGAACCTGGGTGGGCGGGGCCTAGTTAAAACAAACACAAAAGTTTTAAGACTTTTTTGTTGTTTTTGTTTATTGAATGATGGGTCCCATTAGCTGAAAGCTAATCCTCCTGTGTCCATTATGAGTAAAATATCATAAAAGATTATATTTAAATAATATAGTTATACATTCTTATTAACTTCATTTACAGCAGATGTGTAAAATATAATAATATGCAGAGCAAGTTGTTATGTTCACGTTGAACTTCTACTTTGTTTTTTATAAATGATTTGTTCAGTGTTTTGCTAACTTAAAAATGTCGCCTGAAAAACAAATAATAAATAGGCTAATAATACATCTTGATCCTGATCCTGATCCAGACAGAACTGAACAGACACGTGCGTGCGTCCGTGCGTGGTTGCCATAGTAACGCGCTGGTCAGGCTTTAAAAGGCGCGGTGCTGTTTAAATGGTCACTTTTCACTTTGACTGCGATACTGAACACTGTAAACACTGCGCGGGACATTAAACTCCACATCTCTGCTGGTGGTAAATCTTCTTATAGTATCAAGACACTTTGTAATTCTTTGTTTTGAACACTTTTGAAGGTTTGGCCAACGATTAAGAACAACTTTGAACCAACCATGGGCTACACGCTGGTGTTAGCTGCAGGTAAAAACCTCTCAGCTTTCATAAACTAACGTTAGCTAAATGCTACATGCTATTATTAGTTTGTTTGTAAACTGCTAAAGTTTGAGACGAATGCTAGCATGTGTGCTCAAGTTTATGAGTCTTTTTAGAGGTTATGATTTTCTTTTTGTGTCCTGATTAAAAGCTGCTGAAAAGGACCTACATTTATCATGAAGGCTTCAGAGTCCAAAGTTATCACAGTATTTTCAGGAAAACAGCATCATTTTAGTTGGTTTGCCCGAGTTTCAGAGACAGTTTTGCTGAAATGATGGCGCCACAGACTCTGAGTGAAACCTAGCCTTTATTTGACTTTGATGAGGACAAATGTTAGTGCAGTTTATTGAAATAAAAGATCCAAGCACCTGTAGTATTGTACTGGCCAGTGTAAATGTGGAGAAGTGTGAGAAGTGTGAGTAGTAAACCTTGTCAAATGTTACAGAGGTTCTGGACCTGTGGGGCCCTCCGGACCTTCCTGTCGTGGACGTCCCCTTAGACCAGGACGACCCAGGTGAGTTGGAGGTAGGTGTCCCTTTTGGTCTCTTGCGTCACTGGTTCGGGCTCGAGCAGCCTGAGGAAGAGGACTGGGACCATGGAGACTCTGAGGACGACCTCTCTCTGAGGAGGAGGAAGAGGACGACCAGCGCTTCCCTCCAGAGGACATCTCCCTGCACCCTCCGCTCCCCTGCTTCTCCCCCTGCGGCTCCTGCTTTGGACCTTCTGCTCCAGGTGGATCCAAGCGCCACAGGACGAAGATGAAGAGGAAGGACCCAGCTCCAAGAGGCAGCGCTCTGAGGACAGCCCAGAGACCTCCACCTCTGCTGGGACGTGTGACCCCTCCACCTCTGCTGGGACGTGTGACCCCTCCACCTCTGCTGGGACTGTGACCCCTCACCTCTGCTGGGACGTCTGACCCCTCACCTCTGCTGGGACGTCTGCCTCCTCCACCTCTGCTGGGACGTCTGCCTCCTCCACCTCTGCTGGGACGTCTGCCTCCTCCACCATTGGCAGGATCGTTCGGGGACTTCGAGCACTTATTTCAGTCCCACCACCTGCACCAAGACTCTGAGCCGGACTATGACTGAGTTCAGTCTGAGACTCTAAATCGGTCACATGGTTTTACCATTGATTTGAGCTTCTGTACATAGTTTTATGTTTAATAATTGTTGTGTTTTCACAAAAAGGAGAAAGCAAGATTTACTACGCAGGAATTCTACAAAAAGTGAAACATGAAACAAATATTGAATGTAACCAGTTTGTAGATTATAAATGTCCTGCACAGTACACCTGCTTTCTACCTTCTGTAGCTCTGTGTTCAGTGGAGAGGAATACTACGTAGGAACGTTAGACAGACACATGTGAGAGCTAAAACAGAAACTGTAAGTGTAAAGAGTGTAAGAGTGAGAGAGTCCTGAGGCCACACGTGACTGCAGTGTCCTACATAGTACGCTTCTCCTTGTGTTTACTTCTGGCAGCACGGTGGCAGAGTGGTTAGCACTCTGTGTGGAGTTTGCATGTTCTCCCCGTGTCTGGGTGGGTTTTCTCCGGGCACTCCGGTTTCCCCCACCAACTAAAACATGCACCAGAGGAAATGTCCTCCTGACCAGGCCTAGTGAGTGTCTGTATGACGGCAGCTCTGCTCCTGAGAGACGCTCCAGAGGCTGGGAAACATCATATTCACACAATACAAGCTCATGTTCAGCTGAACCTGTGCTTCTGCTCTGGGCATGAAAGATACACCTGTTCTGTAATGGAACTGAGCTCCGGTAACACTCTCTGTGGGTGTTGGACTTATAAAACATGTTGATTTATTTGTGTATTTATTTTATTTATATGTTTATTTATTTATTTGATTTATTTATTTTGTTTGTTTTTAAGTATTTTGTTTTGCTGGTTTTGTTTTGATTATTTGAGTTATTTATGTGTATATATTTTGACTTTATGTTTGTCTTGTTTTATTTACTTTAGTTCTTTACATTGATTTGATTGTTTGTTCTAACATGTGAAGGAGATTTGAGTTTGTTCACTGATCAGACGTCGGTGGAACACTCCATGTTTCTCCTGTTTGTTGTAATTGTTACTATAATGACAGAAGGACACATTGCACTTGCTGCTTTGCTCTGTGTTTTGGGAGGTAAAGTATCATTAGGACTTAGAAAAGACTGGACACAACTGACTCAGAGATGTGACACAGTGACTCTAAACCTTGTGTCCAGTAGAAGGAGGTGAACATGCACTTAATGCTTCCTCTGTGGACCTTACAAGTGTTCTGATTGGGCGACGCTCCTCTGGATGGACCGCTCTAGTGTGTAAGTGTAGACCTACAGTCAAAGGTGAGACACGTCCTTGTGACTTCTCTGTTGTTCTGAATGTTTTCATTCAAAGCTCTTTCTTCCACAGAGAGGTGTGTCTGGTATGAGGAGCTGTCCATGGTTTGAGCCACACACTGCAGTGAAGCAGCAGCACCACCAGAGAGCGCCCTGCTCCTGAACTCACACTCAACACTTCTGTCTGATTGTCCTGTCATTGAGAGGGATGTCGACATAATGAGGTTAGTCTATAATCAACTCACATAGAACTGAAGCCTGACTTTAGTTCAGTCGATAGAGATCTAATCTGCCATTATAGTTTGTTTTCATCTTTTACTCAAATGAAAACTTAATGTGTGCTTGGATGAGTTTTTAGAATGAGCAGATCTGAGTTTGCTACAGCAGAAGGTCAAAGGTCAAATTTCAATGTGTTGTTTATCACTTCACATAGTTTTCAGTCACAATGTTTGAGTTCAACATCGTGAAAGAAAAAGGAAAATCTAACTTGGATAAAATAAGTTGAATTAAGCTCTTAATATTAAAGACTTGTTTTAAGATATTCTTCCTGATTTACCTGATCTAGATATAAAAACTTATTTTAAGCACATTTGTATCTGTTTAAGACATTATTGCTTGAATCAAGAAAAGATTTGCTTAAAACCTTGTCAAGAGAACTTAAAACAAAAGGTTAGTCACATGTTCTTACTGCACTGGCAGATTATTTCACTTAAAATAAGACATTTTTACTTCAAAAGAAGCTAAATGTTCTTATTTTTTGAAAGGCCTTTTGTGCAGTGTTGGACAATGAGAGTGAAACATAAAACATCCAGAATGATCCTGAAGTTTTGTTCTGCAATGATCAAAACACTAGAACTTGACATTGTGACTTCCTCATCATTGTCTTATATTGTCCTGTCAGACTTTATAACTTTTCTTTTGTTTTCATTAAAGGTCCTGTTTCAGATGAGTCTGTCAGTGTTTCCACAGTGATGGCTGCTCTCTCAACTTCTAACAAGTAGGTCGTATTATTTCAACATGAAGGATGATTTAATAAATGTGAATAATGTGTGCGCAGCAGTCAGAACCAAACATCTGCACTAACCCTTTACAAGTCAGTGGTGTGATTGTGTTTCAGGAGCAGAACAAAAGCTGTGTCTGGACTGTGACCTGTGACCCACTCAACGTGAAAGTCCTGGTCCAAACACAGACTTGAAGTGAGTCTGTAGAATGTGATGTTCTTCTGAGGTTCAGTCCAATCACACTGTGTTTACTTCTCCAGAGAAACCCATGAGAACCTTATAGGAGTGATGAGGGAAAAGAACTTCAGGAGCTGTGGATCTAATGGAGGAAGACTGAGCAAAAGAAACACACAAGAACAACAAGAGAAAATAGAAAAGCGTTGGATTTTATAACAGTTATATTTATTCTTTTGAATGAGAGATTGACTGAAAACAGATTCTATCACAATAGTTCAATAAGATGGCTCTAACAAGTGCATGAAGTCATATTTGTTCTTTTGGAGCTTGTTTTATGCTCAGGTCATATTTAGGTCAAGGCACATTTGAGCAGATTTAAGATGGATTGTTCAAAATCTGGACTGTGTCTTCTTCATGATGAACAAAACCTTGAGAACAGACCCACATCTGTTTGGATCTGATTTAAAGCAGGAATGTGCTTCTGTTGAAAGAGCAGCAGGAGCAGAGAAATACAAACTTTACATGTATACTATCTATACAGTACATTTCATATTTATAATCCATGTTTACTAAACTAAGTTGGGAGAATTGTATATTTTACTAATGCTGTCTTTATATTTATAAAGTATTTATTAAGGTTAACTCATTTTTGATAAATGCTTTTTTAATCATTAATTAATGCTTTGTTAAGGCTTAATAGTGTGCAGTTAATATAAAGTGTTACCAAAGTTTTTATGTCCTTTAAAAGATATTTTCAGACACATGAATAATAATAATAAATCATGTTAATTACGATTGACATAAATCTAACATTGTCTGGAGCAATCCTGTTATGTGGTTTAAACATGTTTAGTTGAGTTAACTGACTTGTTGGGACTGGGTATGGAACAGTTTCTGATCTAACTATTGAGTTGTCAGGACTGTGAGATAAAACTAAGTTTTAAGACCATGGCCCCTGGCAACTGAACCTGATGTCTAAAAAAAATGATAAAATAATAAATAATGGCTATAACAGACTTTTAGTGTCTGAATGTGAAGGTTTCATTGAAACAAACCTGAAACAAGCTCAGAGCTTGTTCTGACCAACGTGATTTTTCTTAAAATGTCTGAATAAATAAATCTACAATTCAAATGGAAACTGTGTCTGAATCCTTTGGAGCACAAACAATTTGCTGGACTCTTAATGAAGCTGAGGCTTTGTAGTTTTAGCCTCTGATTCTGATTAACTCTTGTTTTAAAGAAGAAGCCTTTGACAAAAGAACATCAGGTTTTAAAGTCCGCATAAAATGTATTTGGAAAATGTTAATCAGTAGATTCAGATTCAGACAACTTTATTAATCCCGCGAGGGGCAATTCGTTCGAGCAGTAAAAAAAGCACATCCACAAAGAAAACACTTATAACACACAACAGGAGTTCTGAACACGGAGGAGCTTTGAGATCATTGTATAGCTGGTGTCACTAGCCTTGGATAGAATGACACTAGAGTTGGTATATTTGGGTTTCCTGAAGCTAAAACACACTCACTGGAAAAACACACTCACTGGAAAAACACACTCACTGGAAAAACACACTCACTGGAAAAACACAATCACTGGAAAAACACACTAGATAGGTCCTCTGCATTTGACCCATCCCTCAATGCCTCTGGGGCATCTCCTCAGGAGCAGTGATCGCCGCAGTGCAGCACTCGGGGACCCATCTCCAGATGTTCTTGCTAGGCTTGGTCAGGACTACCGTAGCTGGAGGATATTGCCCTAACGTGCATGTTATTGGTTATGTTATGTTATTGGATAAACACAATCACTGGAAAAAACACAAGCACTGGAAAAACACACTGGATAAACACAATCAATAGAAAAACACACTCACTGCAAAAAACACACTCACTGGAAAAACACAATCACTGGAAAAACACACTGGATAAACACAATCACTGGAAAAACACACTCACTGGAAAAAACACAATCACTGGAAAAACACACTCACTGGAAAAACACACTCACTGGAAAAACACAATCACTGGAAAAACACAATCACTGCAAAAAACACACTCACTGGAAAAACACACTCACTGGAAAAACACAATCACTGCAAAAAAACACACTCACTGGAAAAAACATACTCACTGGAAAAACACAATCACTGCAAAAAACACAATCACTGGAAAATCACACTCACTGGAAAAACACACTCACTGGAAAAACACACTCACTGGAAAAAACACACTCACTGGAAAAACATACTCAGTGGAAAAAAAACACACTCACTGGAAAAACACACTCACTGGAAAAACACACTCACTGGAAAAACACACTCACTGGAAAAACACACTCAGTGGAAAAAGACACTCAGTGGAAAAACGCAACCACTAGAAAAACACACTCCTGACCAAGCCTAGCAACCAGGGGCGTCGGACTGGGGGGGTAAAGGGTACTACTTTCCCCAGGGCCCAGGACGGATAAGGGCCCTCCAAGATCCAATGATTTTATATATTATTTTCTGTTACTTTTTTTTCTTAATTTAATCGATTTTCTATCATAATAAAATGTATAATAGTCAAGTTCTTTTCTGTTAAATATAATTATAAATAGCACCAGAGGGCCCTTCCACCCCTTTAAAAAGATGCAAATGGTTTGATCCATCTTAGACGAGCGCCTCTTACGCAGGGATCAAACACCAGACCAGACGGAACACGCTGCACTGAAGGAAGCGTCCACTTCATACAAATCTTGTCTTTCCACTAAGAAATGAAAATCAGGCCATCAAAAAGAGGCCTAACTACTTTCAAAATTGCTAATAGACATTATTTTTTCCTCCGGGTGCGCTCTCTCTCTCTCTCTCTCTCTCTCTCTCTCTCTCTCTCTCCCTAACTCTCTCTCTCTCTCCTACAGCTGCTCTCGTAGGGGCAGTGATGACTGCACGTTTCAAGCTGCAGAATGACGCGTATTTCACTAAAATCCGTCTAAAACTCACAGAGAAACGAGTCTATAAAGGAGCTGTATTTAAAACGCTAAACTTCATACGCGCAGCGCGGACACGAGCGGTCATTTCACAACACGCAAGTCATGCTCCAAACTCACCTCGCAATGAGATGATCGTATTCTGGCCCGACCCGCGGGCACGTGCGTGCGTGCGTGTCACTGTAGATCAGAGGAAACTGCTCGTTTTGGTGCGTGTTGGATACCGAGCACGGAGGAGCTGACGTGCGCCAGAGCAGGAGCCATAGAAGTCATGTTAAATACAGCAGATTCATTTACCACGAGCCTAACAGCATCAGTAACAGAAGAGCAGGATATGTTCAGGTTTGAATGACTAAAAGTGTAGTTTTATTCTCTGAAAGAGAACCAGGTTAGCAGCTGAAGGAAGAGTCATGACAAACCCTAGGCCCGCGGGCCAGATATGGCCCGTCACATCATTTTTTGCGGCCTCTTTAGGTTTTATGATGAAAAAAACAAAAATCATATTAAGGCTATAATTTACTGGTGTTTCAGCAGTATCTTATCATGGCTGGTTCTTATATTAAAGCTGCAAAATGGAAGATTTTTTTAAGGAGGGTCTACAACTCTTTGTTTCAAAAGTGACAATACTTTGATTTTAAAGACGTTTAGACAGCATACATCCTTTATTCCAATAGCAGATTTCTGAATTATGATAAAAAAAAGAAGTTTCAAACTTACTCAAAATAATAATACTCAGTTAAATATGAAAGATTTTGCTTCTCTTTCTCTCAGTATTATGTAGGCTATTTATTTATTTGATTGGGACAGAGCATGTTAATGAACAGACAGAAATGTAAAGACTCCAAATTTAAGCCAAAGGCTAATTTCCATCTGTTAGGCTGTCTGACCAAATGCTTTAATTCAAAATAGTATATATTATACAAAATAGACTTAACAGTTGGCTAGATGCCTTTAGTTCAACAGACTAAAAGCCATAATTTTAGACACTTCATTCAACTACAAGAGACCTGAAAAATGCACCAAAACTCACCAACATTGACCTGTTTATTCAAAAAATCTCTGGGGGAGGACCACAAGACCCCCCTTCCCTCACCTATCTGTCATCTATCACTATTAAATCTCCACCACTGCTAAAATAAATGTGACACTCTTGAAGCACACTGTAGAAGGAGGCTGGTAAAAAGGAACTGTGAGTCACTGCAAATGCTCCCTGTACATTTCTGAGGTCTATAAATGGATTAAAAAAAAAAAAAATCACAAACTCTTGCATAGGGGCCCATCAGCAAAGTTTGTACCTAGGGCCCAGAATTGGTGCTACGCCCCTGCTAGCAACAACATCTGGAGATGGGTCCCCTAGCGCTGCACTGTGGCGATCACTGCTCCTGAGGAGATGCCCCAGAGGCATTGACGGATGGGTCAAATGCAGAGGACAAATTTCCCTACGGGGACAATGAAGTGTACCTAAAAAAACGTAAACCTAAACATAAAACAACCAGAATGATCCTGAAGTTTTGTTCTGCAATGATCAAAACACTAGCAGCCCTATTTTGCCCTTTGTCTTGACGGATGATCTAAAGTATTCCTCTGTTGGCCACTAGTGGCTCTCTCCAAGAGCTATACACTGTCAGTGTAGAATGTGTGGCTTCAGCCAGATGTGAGGGGGTACCGTTTCCTTCATTGAACCTGACACATGCTCACGCCCTGTGACAAGTGAGCAGCTGCTTTAAGATCACAGGCAAAAGAGAACTGTAGCAACAGCTTCAGTTTGGGAAAAAAAAGTGTAATAATAGAAATCTATTTGGTCAAAGTCTATTCATAGGACAGACTTTAACAACTTTGTCTAAAATATGTCTTTTCTTTAACGTAAAGCTTGTTGACTTAATAAAAAAGATAATCAGATGTGAGAGTGAACATGGGGCAGTGTGAATGCTATGGAAAGGCCAAGAGGCCAAAATTCATGTTGTTTGGAAGTATCTTAGTGGCGCACGTGTAAAGTGCAGGGTGAGAACGCCAGAGACCTGGGTTCAATTCCCACATGAGTAAAAGTTATTGTTCTTTTTTTTTTGCACTTATGCATACATTAAATAAATAGATACATAAATATACATGAAATAGTGTTTGTTTTGTATTTTAAAACGATAATACAATGTGTTTGTACAGAAAGTAGGATTTGCATATCTGTTACAGATCTTCATCAGCTATTTGTTGCCTGGGGTCGAACTCACGCACCCGCGGGCTCTTCACACCAGAGTCCTGCGCGTTATCCACTCGGCCACTTGACATTAGACCTAAACAGTGTTCTAAAATAGAGAGTCAGAGATACCGTAGCTGCATGAAAAAGCTGCAAGTTGGTCGCGCGAGAAACACGACTAATTTCGAAAATATAAGTCTGTCATATGAATAGACTTTGACCAAATAGATTTCTATTATTACACTATTTTTTCCAAACTGAAGCTGCTGCTACAGTTCTCTTTTGCCTGTGATCCTAAAGCAGCTGCTCACTTGTCACAGGCGTGAGCATGTGTCAGGTTCAATGAAGGAAACTGCACCCTCACATCTGACTGAAGCTACACATTCTACACTGACAGTGTATAGCTCTTGGAGAGAGCCACTAGTGGCCAACAGAGGAATACTTTAGACCATCCGTCAAGACATAGGGCTGTAGAACTTGATATTGTGACTTCCCTCATCATTGTCTTATATTGTCCTGTTATGACTTGTATATTTATAATTATACCTTTTCTTTTGTTTTCATTAAAGTAACCCAAGTCCTGTTTCAGATGAGTCTGTCAGTGTTTCCACAGTGATGGCCCACTCACTCAACTTCTAACAAGTAGGTCGTATTATTTCAACATGAATGATGATTTAATAAATGTGAATAATGTGTGCGCAGCAGTCAGAACCAAACATCTGCACCAACCCTTTACAAGTCAGTGGTGTGATTGTGTTTCAGGAGCAGAACAAAAGCTGTGTCTGGACTGTGACCTGTGACCCACTCAACGTGAAAGTCCTGGTCCAAACACAGACTTGAAGTGAGTCTGTAGAATGTGATGTTCTTCTGAGGTTCAGTCCAATCACACTGTGTTTACTTCTCCAGAGAAACCCATGAGAACCTTATAGGAGTGATGAGGGAAAAGAACTTCAGGAGCTGTGGATCTAATGGAGGAAGACTGAGCAAAAGAAACACACAAGAACAACAAGAGAAAATAGAAAAGCGTTCTGGATATTTTATAACAGTCTTATATTTATGCTTTTGAATGAGAGATTGACTGAAAACAGATTCTATCACAATAGTTCAATAAGATGGCTCTAACAAGTGCATGAAGTCATATTTGTTCTTTTGGAGCTTGTTTTATGCTCAGGTCATATTTAGGTCAAGGCACATTTGAGCAGATTTAAGATGGATTGTTCAAAATCTGGACTGTGTCTTCTTCATGATGAACAAAACCTCGAGAACAGACCCACATCTGTTTGGATCTGATTTAAAGCAGGAATGTGCTTCTGTTGAAAGAGCAGCAGGAGCAGAGAAATACAAACTTTACATGTATACTATCTATACAGTACATTTCATATTAATAATCCATGTTTACTAAACATAGTTGGGAGAATTGTATATTTTACTAATGCTGTCTTTATATTTATAAAGTATTTATTAAGGTTAACTCATTTTGATAAATGCTTTTTTAATCATTATTAATGCTTTGTTAAGGCTTAATAGTGTGCAGTTAATATAAAGTGTTACCAAAGTTTTTTATGTCCTTTAAAAGATATTTTTAGACACGTGAATAATAATAATAAATCATGTTAATTACGATTGACATAAATCTAACATTGTCTGGAGCAATCCTGTTATGTGGTTTAAACATGTTTAGTTGAGTTAACTGACTTGTTGGGACTGGGTATGGAACAGTTTCTGATCTAACTATTGAGTTGTCAGGACTGTGAGATAAAACTAAGTTTTAAGACCATGGCTCCTGGCAACTGAACGTGATGTCTAAAATAAAATGATAAAAATAATAAATAATGGCTATAACAGACTTTTAGTGTCTGAATGTGAAGGTTTCATTGGAACAAACCTGAAACCAAGCTCAAGAGCTTGTTCTGCCCAACGTGATTTTTCTTAAAATGTTTGAATAAATAAATCTACAATTCAAATGGAAACTGTTTCTGAATCCTTTGGAGCACAAACAATTTGCTGGACTCTTGATGAAGCTGAGGCGTTGTAGTTTTAGCCTCTGATTCTGATTAACTCTTGTTTTAAAGAAGAAGCCTTTGACAAAAGAACATCAGGTTTTAAAGTCCGCATAAAATGTATTTGGAAAATGTTAATCAGTAGATTCAGATTCAGACAACTTATTAATCCCGCGAGGGGCAATTCGTTCGAGCAGTAAAAAAAGCACATCCACAAAGAAAACACTTATAACACACAACAGGAGTTCTGAACACGGAGGAGCTTTGAGATCATTGTATAGCTGGTGTCACTAGCCTTGGGATAGAATGACACTAGAGTTGGTATATTTGGGTTTCCTGAAGCTGAAACACACTAACTGGAAAAACACACTCACTGGATAAACCACTCACTTGGAAAAACACACTCACTGGAAAAACACAATCACTGGAAAAACACACTCATAAAAACACAAGCACTGGAAAACCACACTCACTGGAAAAACACACTCACTGGAAAAACACACTTAGTGGAAAAACACAATCACTGGAAAAACACACTCACTGGAAAAACACAATCACTGGAAAAACACAATCCCAGGAAAAACACAATCACTGGAAAAACACAAGCACTGGAAAAACACACTCACTGGAAAAAACACACTCACTGGAAAAACAACACTGGAACAACTCACTGGAAAAACACACTCACTGGAAAAACACACTCACTGGAAAAACACACTCACTGGAAAAACACACTTACTGGAAAACACACTCACTGGAAAAACACAATCACTGGAAAACACAATCACTGGAAAAACACAAGCACTGCAAAAAATAAAAGGTTGTTCAGTGAAGCAATGTACAAACGTCCACACAACTGAGCATACTGTATGCCAGATGCACTGATTAAAAAAAAAACCTCAACAAAGGCGATGGCGTCCCCTCTCATCCCCCCTCAAATGGCCGACTGGTTACATTACTTTGGTACATTAATAAAATATAGAGTTTAAGTATTTCTTGGACATTTGAACAGATGAACAGAGACAACAAATTACTTGTTTAAACAGGCTCTAATTAACTAAAATCAATAAAAGAAATTAGGCTAAATAATCAATAATTCAGATAGTAAACATTCACTTTTCATTATTGTAGATTTTAGGCAAAGGTTTAAATCAAATAAAGAATAAAAGAAGTCCTAATTGTATCTGCTGGTCAAGTCTGAACCTCTCATTTGGATAAACTCTAGTTAGTGAGAACAAGCTCTGCTCAGAGGAAAGTCAGAATATAATTGCTGTGTGAATTTTCTTAGTTAAATATAAGAAGCAGTAAAGCTGGTGTTTGAAAGAGAAACACTCAGGTCACATCTGTCTGTTTAAAGGGGGTAATACCTACATTAATACGACCTAACAGTGCTATTATGTATTATGTATTTTATTCCCCTTTTTATCTTTAAAAATGTGGCCCTCTTTTCTCTGGCGCTGGTTTGTCTGGACATTCCAGCTGCAGACTTTGTACAGAAATATTGTTATAAAAAACTCAACAACCGGTATGTTGGTATTAGAGATTATTACTGGCAAAGTACAGGGAGCTCTTTATTGTAGATACTTAAAGCTGAGAATCTGTGACATAAAAAGTAATCATTTAAAGATTATTTTATAGTAAGGAGAGAGTTAGGGCTACTTGTTTTTTTCATTGCTTTTCTTGATTTTCCTGATTTGTTAAGACATGGGACAGTCAATCTACAGCCTATATCTGAATATTATTAAGCTACTTAAATGTATTATTACTTATGGGTTAGGCCATAAATAGAACCTGGGTGGGCGGGGCCTAGTTAAAACAAGCACAACAGTTTTAAGACTTTTTTGTTGTTTTTGTTTATTGAATGATGGGTCCCATTAGCTGAAAGCCAATCCTCCTGTGTCTATTATGAGTAAACATATAATAAAAGATTATATTTAAATAATAAGTTATACATTCTTATTAACTTCATTTACAGCAGATGTGCAAAATATAATAATATGCACTGCAAGTTGTTATGTTCACGTTGAACTTCTACTTTGTTTTTTATAAATGATTTGTTCAGTGTTTTGCTAACTTAAAAATGTGGCCTGAAAAAATAAATAATAAATAAATAATACATCCTGATCCTGATCCAGACTGAACTGAACAGACACGTGCGTGCGTCCGTGCGTGGTTGCCATAGTAACGCGCTAGTCAGGCTTTAAAAGGACG
>CM076396.1:16031575-16111440 GCA_038363315.1 Mugilogobius chulae | reverse complement strand
ATTGCTTTTTCTGTTGGAGTGTTTTCCTGATTGGGTTATGGAAGCAGTTAATGTCATCTATTCAGCTATAGGTGTGAAGGTATTTTAAGCTAGGGGTATGTATTATTACTTTATGGGGTTAGGGGGGCCCATAAAAAATAATAGAACCTGGGTGGGCGGGGCCTAGTTAAAACAACACAACAGTTTTAAGACTTTTTTGTTGTTTTTGTTTATTGAATGATGGGTCCCATTAGCTGAAAGCAATCCTCCTGTGTCATTATGAGTAAACATATAATAAAAGATTATATTTAAATAATAAGTATACATTCTTATTAACTTCATTTACAGCAGATGTGCAAAATATAATAATATGCACTGCAAGTTGTTATGTTCACGTTGAACTTCTACTTTGTTTTTTATAAATGATTTGTTCAGTGTTTTGCTAACTTAAAAATGTGGCCTGAAAAATAAATAATAAATAAATAATACATCTGATCCTGATCCAGACTGAACTGAACAGACACGTGCGTGCGTCCGTGCGTGGTTGCCATAGTAACGCGCTAGTCAGGCTTTAAAAGGCGCGGTGCTGTTTAAATGGTCACTTTTCACTTTGACTGCGATACTGAACACTGTAAACACTGCGCGGGACATTCAACTCCACATCTCTGCTGGTGGTAAATCTTCTTATAGTATCAAGACACTTTGTAATTCTTTGTTTTGAACACTTTTGAAGGTTTGGCCAACGATAAGAACAACTTTGAACCAACCATGGGCTACACGCTGGTGTTAGCTGCAGGTAAAAACCTCTCAGCTTTCATAAACTAACGTTAGCTAAATGCTACATGCTATTATTAGTTTGCTTTGTAAACTGCTAAAGTTTGAGACGATTGCTAGCATGTGTGCTCAAGCTTATAAGTCTTTTTAGAGGTTATGATTTTCTTTTTGGGTCCTGATTAAAAACTGCTGAAAAGGACCTACATTTATCATGACGGCTTCAGAGACCAAAGTTATCACAGTATTTTCAGGAAAACAGCTTCATTTTAGTTGGTGGGCCTCGAATTTCATCCGAGTTTCAGAGACAGTTTTGCTGAAATGATGGCCCACAGACTCTAAGTGAAACCTAGCCTTTATTTGACTTTGATGAGGACAAATGTTAGTGCAGTTTATTGAAATAAAAGATCTAAGCACCTGTAGTATTGTACTGGCCAGTGTAAATGTGGAGGTAGAAGTGTGAGTAGTAAACCTTGTCAAATGTTACAGAGGTTCTGGACCTGTGGGGCCCTCCGGACCTTCCTGTCGTGGACGTCCCTTAGACCAGGACGACCCAGGTGAGTTGGAGGTAGGTGTCCCTTTTGGTCTCTTGCGTCACTGGTTCGGGCTCGAGCAGCCTGAGGAAGAGGACTGGGACCATGGAGACTCTGAGGACGACGCTCTCTCTGAGGAGGAGGAAGAGGACGACCAGCGCTTCCCTCCAGAGGACATCCTCCCTGCACCCTCCGCTCCCCCTGCTTCTCCCCCTGCGGCTCCTGCTTTGGACCTTCTGCCTCCAGGTGGATCCAAGCGCCACAGGGACGAAGATGAAGAGGAAGACCCAGCTCCAAGAGGCAGCGCTCTGAGGACAGCCCAGAGACCTCCACCTCTTGGACGTCTGACCCCTCCACCTCTGCTGGGACGTCTGCCCCTCCACCTCTGCTGGGACGTCTGCCTCCTCCACCTCTGCTGGGACGTTGCCCTCCACCTCTGCTGGACGTGTGCCCCTCCACCTCTGCTGGGACGTCTGACCCTCCACCTGCTGGACGTGCCCCCCCCCCCCCCCCCCCCCCCCCCCCTCTCTGGGACGTCTGCCCCTCCACCTCTGCTGGGACGTCTGACCCCTCCACCTCTGCTGGGACGTCTGACCCCTCCACCTCTGCTGGGACGTCTGCCTCCTCCACCATTGGCAGGATCGTTCGGGGACTTCGAGCACTTATTTCAGTCCCACCACCTGCACCAAGACTCTGAGCCGGACTATGACTGAGTTCAGTCTGAGACTCTAAATCGGTCACATGGTTTTACCATTGATTTGAGCTTCTGTACATAGTTTTATGTTTAATAATTGTTGTGTTTTCACAAAAAGGAGAAAGCCAGATTTACTAGCAGGAATTCTACAAAAAGTGAAACAGTGAAACTAAAATATTGAATGTAACCAGTTTGTAGATTATAAATGTCCTGCACAGTACACCTGCTTTCTACCTTCTGTAGCTCTGTGTTCAGTGGAGAGGAATACTACGTAGGAACGTTAGACAGACACATGTGAGAGCTAAAACACAAACTGTAAGTGTAAAGAGTGTAAGAGTGAGAGAGTCCTGAGGCCACACGTGACTGCAGTGTCCTACATAGTACGCTTCTCCTTGTGTTTACTTCTGGCAGCACGGTGGCAGAGTGGTTAGCACTCTGTGTGGAGTTTGCATGTTCTCCCCGTGTCTGGGTGGGTTTTCTCCGGGCACTCCGGTTTCCCCCACCAACTAAAACATGCACCAGAGGAAATGTCCTCCTGACCAGGCCTAGTGAGTGTCTGTATGACGGCAGCTCTGCTCCTGAGAGACGCTCCAGAGGCTGGGAAACATCATAGGCACACAATACAAGCTCATGTTCAGCTGAACCTGTGCTTCTGCTCTGGGCATGAAAGATACACCTGTTCTGTAATGGAACTGAGCTCCGGTAACACTCTCTGTGGGTGTTGGACTTATAAAACATGTTGATTTATTTGTTTATTTATTTTATTTATATGTTTATTTATTTATTTGATTTATTTATTTGTTTGTTTTTTAAGTATTTTGTTTTGCTGGTTTTGTTTTGATTATTTGAGTTATTTATGTGTATATATTTTGACTTTATGTTTGTCTTGTTTTATTTACTTTAGTTCTTTACATTGATTTGATTGTTTGTTCTAACATGTGAAGGAGATTTGAGTTTGTTCACTGATCAGACGTCGGTGGAACACTCCCTGTTTCTCCTGTTTGTTGTAATTGTTACTATAATGACAGAAGGACACATTGCACTTGCTGCTTTGCTCTGTGTTTTGGGAGGTAAAGTATCATTAGGACTTAGAAAAGACTGGACACAACTGACTCAGAGATGTGACACAGTGACTCTAAACCTTGTGTCCAGTAGAAGGAGGTGAACATGCACTTAATGCTTCCTCTGTGGACCTTACAAGTGTTCTGATTGGGCGACGCTCCTCTGGATGGACCGCTCTAGTGTGTAAGTGTAGACTCTACAGTCAAAGGTGAGACACGTCCTTGTGACTTCTCTGTTGTTCTGAATGTTTTCATTCAAAGCTCTTTCTTCCACAGAGAGGTGTGTCTGGTATGAGGAGCTGTCCATGGTTTGAGCCACACACTGCAGTGAAGCAGCAGCACCACCAGAGAGCGCCCTGCTCCTGAACTCACACTCAACACTTCTGTCTGATTGTCCTGTCATTGAGAGGGATGTCGACATAATGAGGTTAGTCTATAATCAACTCACATAGAACTGTAAGCCTGACTTTAGTTCAGTCGATAGAGATCTAATCTGCCATTATAGTTTGTTTTCATCTTTTACTCAAATGAAAACTTAATGTGTGCTTGGATGAGTTTTTAGAATGAGCAGATCTGAGTTTGCTACAGCAGAAGGTCAAAGGTCAAATTTCAATGTGTTGTTTATCACTTCACATAGTTTTCAGTCACAATGTTTGAGTTCAACATCGTGAAAGAAAAAGGAAAATCTAACTTGGATAAAATAAGTTGAATTAGCTTCTTAATATTAAAGACTTGTTTTAAGATATTCTGTCCTGATTTACCTGATCTAATATAAAAACTTATTTTAAGCACATTTGTATCTGTTTAAGACATTATTGCTTGAATCAAGAAAAGATCTGCTCAAAACTCTTGTCAAGAAAACTTAAAACAAAAGGTTAGTCACATGTTCTTACTGCACTGGCAGATTATTTCACTTAAAATAAGACATTTTTACTTCAAAAGAAGCTAAATGTTCTTATTTTTTGAAAGGCCTTTTGTGCAGTGTTGGACAATGAGAGTGAAACATAAAACATCCAGAATGATCCTGAAGTTTTGTTCTGCAATGATCAAAACACTAGAACTTGACATTGTGACTTCCCTCATCATTGTCTTATATTGTCCTGTCAGACTTTATCACTTTTCTTTTGTTTTCATTAAAGGTCCTGTTTCAGATGAGTCTGTCAGTGTTTCCACAGTGATGGCTGCTCACTCAATTTCTAACAAGTAGGTCGTATTATTTCAACATGAAGGATGATTTAATAAATGTGAATAATGTGTGCGCGCAGTCAGAACCAAACATCTGCACTAACCCTTTACAAGTCAGTGGTGTGATTGTGTTTCAGGAGCAGAACAAAAGCTGTGTCTGGACTGTGACCTGTGACCCACTCAACGTGAAAGTCCTGGTCCAAACACAGACTTGAAGTGAGTCTGTAGAATGTGATGTTCTTCTGAGGTTCAGTCCAATCACACTGTGTTTACTTCTCCAGAGAAACCCATGAGAACCTTATAGGAGTGATGAGGGAAAAGAACTTCAGGAGCTGTGGATCGAATGGAGGAAGACTGAGCAAAAGAAACACACAAGAACAACAAGAGAAAATATAAAAGCGTTCTGATATTTATAACAGTCTTATTTATTCTTTTGAATGAGAGATTGACTGAAAACAGATTCTATCACAATAGTTCAATAAGATGGCTCTAACAAGTGCATGAAGTCATATTTGTTCTTTTGGAGCTTGTTTTATGCTCAGGTCATATTTAGGTCAAGGCACATTGAGCAGATTTAAGATGGATTGTTCAAATCTGGACTGTGTCTTCTTCATGATGAACAAAACCTCGAGAACAGACCCACATCTGTTTGGATCTGATTTAAAGCAGGAATGTGCTTCTGTTGAAAGAGCAGCAGGAGCAGAGAAATACAAACTTTACATGTATACTATCTATACAGTACATTTCATATTTATAATCCATGTTTACTAAACATAGTTGGGAGAATTGTATATTTTACTAATGCTGTCTTTATATTTATAAAGTATTTATTAAGGTTAACTCATTTTTGATAAATGCTTTTTTAATCATTAATTAATGCTTTGTTAAGGCTTAATAGTGTGCAGTTAATATAAAGTGTTACCAAAGTTTTTTATGTCCTTTAAAAGATATTTTTAGACAGGTGAATAATAATAATAAATCATGTTAATTACAATTGATATAAATCTAACATCCCAGCCTTGGATAGAATGACACTAGAGTTGGTATATTTGGGTTTGCTGAAGCTATTCATTAAAAAAAAAAAAAAAAGTTTTAGGGACTTGAATTAGGTTTAGGCGGAGCGCATTAAAAATTCTATTAAATTGTTGAGAATTGTTGAGGTATTTTTCTTATTTCTAAGGTTAGAGTAAAAACTGGTTCTGATCCATCCCAGAATGGTTGATGTGACTGTAAACAAGAGAGTTTACATTTGTTTTTCATCTATAGCATGCCAGGGAGTTTCAGAGTTGATTTTTATTAAATAGTTAGCAGAAATAAGAATCAAATATCAATTTAGTTAAAACTATAACTACATTTTACATGTATGTATTACACTTTTCCCTGAATCCATAAAAGTGCTTTTTGAATGCCGGCCATATCAGAGCACAAGAAAGTCTCAGTTTTTAACAAATGACATATCAGCAGAAAGCCCTGGAGGTGTTTACAACGTACATCTGGAACGACGAGGATCACAAAGCAGTTCAAATGTAAACTGGTTAACTTGGTCAAATTAACCTTCCAGTATCCGCGAGCATAAAATCTGTGCTTTTAGTGCTTCGCTCCGGAAGATTTTTAAAATTTGTGATAATTTAAAAGGGTCTAAATTGAAAAGTTGTTCCTGTATATGTTTCCTTTGCTTTCTCTTTGTAAACAGAAAAAACAGCCAGACTAGCACCTGTTTCTGAAAAACGCAGAAAAAGGTACATAAACTCACTTTTCATTAGGCCGCCACATACACGTACTTCATCTGATTTCTGACTTTCTGGATTTGTTTGAAAGTAGAGGCTTTTTTAACATATGACCTTATGTATTAAAATTTGTAATTGGCTAAATTTCATGTTTTTTTTCCACAAAATTACATCTTTTACTTTTACTTGAAGAGGTGCCCCGGGGGAACCTGCCTGTCCTGTTGGGACCTTGGCTGCTGGGTACACCCGTGACGCCTGGAACAACTGGCAAGTCCTGTGCCTGGAAGCCCTGGCCATTGAGGATGTGGAAGATATTTACCTATTTGGAATAGATAGATAGATAGATAGATAGATAGATAGATAGATAGATAGATAGATAGATAGATAGATAGATAGATAGATAGATAGATAGATAGATAGATAGATAGATAGATAGATAGATAAAAAAATAAAAATGATAGATGTAAATGTTAAATCATTGCACACCTGCCTCGTCCTTGTGCATAACGTTTGTGTGCTTAAAGTCTGAGTTCTGAAGAGTGAGGTATCAGGGGTGGGGATTAGGACAGTTATACAGTCTGATGACTGTAGGAACAAAAGATGTTTTAAGTCTTTCAGTTCTGCAACTTAGTGAGAGGAGCTGCCTGCCACTGTTGCTCCTCTGCGCCGTTTTGAAGGGGGTGTGAGTAGGTGTCCATTATGACTTTCAGTCTATTACGCATACGCACTTCCACAACTGCTCTGCATGGATCCAAGGCTCTCCCAACACGGAGCTGGCCTTCTTCACCAGCTTCTGCAGCCTCCTGCTGTTTTGATTGGTCAAACGCAATTATGATAGCTGAATTCATATTTGTCAAGCTTGGATTCATGCTGATCTACTACAAAATATGCAAGACAGCTGCCAGCAAATCTACCCAGGTACTGTCTACTGAAATGAAAGGGCACTATGGAGATGTGAGTGAGCGACTGAAGGATTTACATCTGAGAGTGGCACAAATCGAGAGACTGTTTGGTGTTTGTGGAGCCGGAGAGAAGAGTGGAGAACATCGAGGGACATACTGGTGAACTGGCACGTACAGTCACAGGACTGACCATGAAACTGGACGAAATGTCAAAGTCACTCCATGATCCGGTGCGAGCTTGACGCCGAGGGTCAGGACTGATTGGATACCTTTGATCTGGAATAAATTGACCTGCAGATCAGCGTAAAATGAATTAAAATGTATTTCTAATTGTCTTATATAGAAATACATAGATTGTTTTTATCCATCACGAGCCAGCAGAGCAGCTGGTTGGCAGTCTTATCTTTTACCCGAAGGTCACTGGCACATAGTTCATCCCTCTTTAGCCCTTTTGTTTGTGAGAAAAAATTCCACCACGTGACCATGTTTACTGTGTCTGTCTATGTGCTGTTATCTTATTGTACTGTATATGTGCCTGCTAAGTTATTTCACTCTTCTGAAGGATCTGAAGGCCGCGCTCACAGACAGAGCAGCATGCCTGAAGGTAGTCTTTAACCCAAATTTTCTCTTGTAATAATTCGGCCTGTCCTCTTCTTTTTTCCTGTAATTTCTCCATTGTGGGGACTAATAAAGGTATCATTCATTCATTCATTCATACTTGTCTGGGTGGGTCTGTGTAAGAGAGTCACGTTGAGGGTTTGCTCTTAGTTTTCAAGTTTTTTTTTCTTTTCAACAACTTTGGTCCAAATGTGCTGAAACTTTAAAGAATATTGTGAGAGCATCTGCTGCATGTGTGAATGTGCTTTGACTTGTGACTATTAGAAATGGAAAGGTATTTTACTCTCAACTTACAGTCTGTAAACATGTGTTGTGTGTAAAGTTTAAATCATTCTGTGAAGATTCAGGACCCCCAAAAGAGAGATGAAGATGAAAGTGAGATGAGCATGTTCCCACGACGTAATGAGCTTGATGACATGTGAGTTGAGACGAGACTAGAGGAGTTGTAGAGAGTATGAGAATCTGGCTTATAAGCTTGGCGGTAGGCGGTATGTAGTAGTCCGACTGCAGAAAGCACTGGATAACGGTAGACTTTCTGAAGAGACACTAAGAGATTCTAGAGTGATCTGCACGGTTATTGGAGGAGAAGTGTTCTGGTGTGAGATTGGGTACCAGGCCTTGGATTGCCTAAAGATACTGGAGAGTTTGGGCAGAAGCTATGGAAGATGTCCAGGTGGTAAGGCAGGGGAGGAAGTTAATGAGTAAACACTGGAACGGCAGAAAACCTTGAGACAATTAGAAGAAAAGGTTAATGCATTGAAGGGAAAAACCTCTGATGTCAAAGAAATCTGAGTGAGCCAAGATCCATGCAGATGTTGACGTGTCGTGAGCCATTATGACAGGGACAGTGCAGGAGGCGACCTGTTCTGGGCTCTTTATTACATGACCTGGGTCTGCACAGAGCTGGAAAACGGGCAGCAGTGGACTCTGCTCTTCTGAGAGAATGCAGAGGAGAGTGAATGCAAACCCGGGGCAGAGACGAAATGTGACGAAACCAAAGTGTGGGACAGGACGACATCTTAACTTCAGGGTGGTACTGTGGAGGCAGGGAGTTCCTTCTCTTTGAGTAGGAAGGTGAATCAATGCAATAATGAATACATGGAGTTAAGTACTGATTAGAGGGAAGTGTGAGTCGACCTATCCTGACAGACTGGAGAGCAAGCTGGACTGGTTGAAGGTAGAGGTTGTAATGAAGCAGAATGTGTGATCAGATTTAGGTGGGTACCATCTGGATTCCTGGAATGGAAGCAGGTGCAAGAGTCAGTTATAAATTACATGGGCCTATGGAATGAGTACTGGGAGAGTAGAGGTATTGTTTGTGTCAGAGTTGGAAAGAGAATGTGGAGATTTGAGTCGTGTTAGATTCAGCGCTGAGCAACTCGAGCCCCCAAAGAATGGCTGTAATGACATTGGGATTAGAACAGAGTCGAAGGCTGATTCGAGAACGGAGTGGATGAAGTTGGATGAGGGATGATTGAGGTTAGGATGAATAGGATGAATGAGGGAACGGGTGAATAGGATGAGGGAGGAGAGAAAGGAGGGTGAGGGTGGGTAACCATCCTGGTGCTCCTTGAAGACTCCACGAGGGGCATCCTTGTGCCCACCGAACGACTCTAGGAGGAGAGTTCTGGTGCCCATTGAACGACTCTAGGACGGGTCTCTGATGATTGGTGACGAATCTGGGTGACAGTAGCTCTATGCTGGGCAGAAGGATGGATTGGATGCTAGCTAGTAAATAGTAAGACATGACGTGAAGCTGGTATTAGACAAAAATCGACAAAGTGTTGTGTAAGAAGCATGGCAGCTGAAATGTTGAGACTGAGCGTTGATAAGCGTGTGTGATGAAATAGCATCATTATGTGTGACCTGCTTGCGTGATTTACAATGATGAGCTGTGAGGCCTATATGGCCTGAATTATCAGAAATACGGGCTCTAGATAAAGAACTGACAAGTGTAAGCTAGACTGTTGCAACAGATAGCTTGAAACAAGATTTACCTAAACATAGGTGAAGACCAACGAGATGTGAAGCGCATAATGATGTGATCGATCGAGGCAGAAATGTCAAGACTATCTTAGAGAACGAATGTGATGAAGTAGCACAAGCAAACATGAATAACTTATGGGACTGTGGTGGCATCGAGAGGTAGCTAGAATGCTAGCTAGAGTGACAGCTGAATAGAGATATTCTTCAGTGGTGGATGAAGTGCATAACTAGCTTAGAATGATGGCCGCCAGACAAAGAATAAATAACGAGCTAGCACAAACTAGAATGAATATGGACTAGCGAAAGCCAGGATAGAAGCACTTTCATTCAAGCATGACTTGAATGAAAGTGACCACGGGAGCAGGTGTGATGCAACCACGGTTGAAGGTTCTATTAACGTGAGAAGGTAGGCCTAGTTGATGAAATTACCGAACAGCACGTGAAGGGTAAGCGAGATTAGAGGAGCATCGGTGAAAATTAGAAGAAAAGCTTAAATAGCATAAGGGATATAATGGCTTCAGAGTAAATAGAATAGCCTATGTAACTTACAATGACTAGTGTGAACTAGAATAGCATAAGTGAACGTAGCAGAAGGCCTAAAGTGGAATCATGAAGCTGAAAGAAGCTGGCTGGAACAAAAGATACAACAAAAACAAAAAAGATCAGAGAGGGGATGCAGGGATGTACAGTATGTGTATGAGGATTGAGAGCAGCCTGTGCTGGCGACAAAGTGACATAAATGAAATGATACATGTGGTGTTGAGGAAGGGGCGGGGTTTCAGGGAGGGGGATTAGTGGTGGGTGAAAGTGATAAAGCAAAAGGAGGAATGGATGAGAAAGCTCTATGACCAGCTTGTATCTGCAGGCCTGTTGCAGTAATCATAGAACCAGGTTACGTAAAGTAACTAGTATGCTGGCCGAGGGCAGAGCACGAGATGCCATCAGTCAGATATGGCGAAATAAAGAGAAAAGGGATGAAGGAGTGTATGTGCATGGGGATTGAGTGCAGCCTGAGTAGCAGAAGAAAATACAGAAATAAATGAATTGATTGATATCATACTGAGTGGAAGACAAGGCTTGAAGGGAGGTACTACCTGGCTCCCGACGCCAGAGGAAGCTGAAGTGCTGAGATTAGTCTGAAGCGCCAAGGTGCGAGTGAGCGGCGATGACGCCGGTTTGGAAACTAGGGATGCCGAGGTAGCGCTGGCAATGGCAAAAAAAGATTTACCACTTGTGCACGCGTTAGGGCCAAACGCGGTCGAGACGTGATGATTGATCTGCAGGGAGAGGAGAAGGCGCTCGGGCATGCGCTAGCTGCGCAGGTGCTTGGTGGGAGTGAAGACGTATGGCTGGTGAGCTTACGGACGAATGAAGAGCGATCCGAACCGGAGATGAGGATAAATACGAGGCCTCGATGACTTTGGAGCTGATAGTGAATAGCTGGTCTGAAGCCTGTGAAGGGGCTGGAGACAGCGAACAGGTCAGTGTTCAAGCCTGGTGGCTCAGCGAGTCAGAATGCGTTGAAGATACTTGCTACCGGCGTGAGTGTGTGTCTCTGTCGAGAGATCTGAGACAAGACGTGTTGTTAGGAAAGGACGTTTTAAGTAGAGGCTTCTCGGTAATTGGAGGAGTGTCCGAGAAGGCGAGCGAGGCGTGGTTTCCTGGTAACAAAGGGCTGTGGTCCTGCTCCTGAAACTCAGTCAATATCATTAACTCCCATTTTTATTTAATGTTTGTGTTGCTAGAACACCATCCCTCCTTAGAAGTGTCACAGGTCAAAGCCCTGACCCTGGAGAGTGTGTCATATATGATGTATCAGCTCTGACTCCTTTGAGGAGAGTTTACAGATGAGTGTGACAGTGTAACGGGTGCTGAACTCTTCACCAGCCGTTAACAAAAAGACAGGACACAGTGTTGGAGCAGTCAACTTTACCCCTGTGACAGACATAAGAAACACATTTTATGTCTTCACATAACGCTCTGCACACAGCTCTCCTCGCACAGTAGTAAAGGCGCTACTGAGGGGGTTAACATTTGTTACTATACACTGGCCATGTTTTCTTGCCTGGTACACCAGCTGACCAAAGTCTCCATTCATTTCAATGGAGACAAGTCATAAGGTCATTTTCACCATGTTTCACCATGGTACACAGGATTTTACCAAGTTATGTTGTGACTCTCAATATATGAGCAATGTGTGAACAATAAACGTATTTTACAATACATTGGTGTGGTGGAGTAACAATTTATTACACATAAAAACTTTAAATTTCACAAATAAAATAAAACATAGGCTACCTGTGACAGACATAAGAAGCACATTTTGTCTTCACATACAGCACTGCACACAGCTGTATGTGAAGGGACCGGCACATGTACTGCTAGCTTAGAAAAGTGTGCAAAAGTTAAAACAAAAGTATATATAATAAACAGTATAAATTTAACTTGACATAATTCATCAATACTGGGGGTAAATGTTTCAAATTCTGTGACTGACAGATCATGTGAGACACGAGTAATATAAAAGTTTAAAGTAATGTACAATATGAAATATTATAAAGCTAAACTAAACCCATTGAGTATTAGAATATGAACATGAAACAGACATTAAATTAATACATTAATACAAAAAAATTTGTCTAAAATCTCAAATGTAGATCATCTGAGAATTAACTTATCCAAACTCCAAACCCCACATGAAGAACATGTTTGAGTCTTTAAAAAAGATTTTTAGGCAAATTTACAGAAATGACTTCAGTGCACATGCCAACATTCAGTGACTTTAGGGCCAAAACATGGCACTGAGAGGATTAATTAGTTAAAAATAAATGGAAAGTTGCTGAAACTGAAAAAGACCTTCAAGAATATCTATGGTAGATACTTTTATTTGACAAAATGAGAAAATTCTGAGAATGTTGTAAAATTCAGAGGATTTTTTTTTTTTTTTTTTTGTGAGAGTAAAATGTAATAATATCATCAACTTCTGGAATAAATTATAGTTACAACTACTTTTGCAATGGCTGGAGCTACTGCGAGTGACTGCTTTTGATGCAAGATGTTTGGCACAAACTCTTCAAATGCTACAAGTAGCAGAAACTTAAAAATAATCTAAGACTCAAAACTAAAAAGAAACAAAACCGTAAAAGGTAGAAGCAAAAATTTTAGGAAAAGCAGATATTGAATTGGAAAAAATTAATCAATATTACTGCAAAAGTTCAAGAGATACACGCACTGCAATACAAACTGCAAAAATTAGCTGCAATAGTAAAAAATGTTCCTTTATAATTAAAAAGACAAAAAAATCAATATTCAGCTACAATATTTACAAAAATTACAAAAGTTATAAATATATAAACAAAATATGATGCAATAAAGTGTGTGTGTGTGTGTTTTGTTTTGCAGTGCTTTTATTGTGAAAAGTCCAAAAATTTTGTTTTGCAGTGCTTTTATTGTGAAAAGTCCAAAAACACTGTTTTACGGTGGTTTTATTATGAAACGTTTTGAAAACAGTTTCCTGTATTTCTTCTACTAGCAGTTTGTGTCGATTTGTACCTTTAGCTTCACTTCTTTTACATTGTTTTATTCGTATTGAAATTTAAATTAAACACAGACGAAACCAAACTGTTAAACGCAAAATTCCCTTACAGATTTCAACAAAGCAAATTATTGTAAAATGAAATTTTTATTGTTTAAACCAATTAAGCTTGTTCCAGCTGTTATCTTCTTAAAATGGCGATAAATAAATGTGTTGTTTAACTTTTGCAAGATACATTGATATACATTGATATAACTGTACACTTAAAAATAATACGTAATTTCCGTCTGCGCATTCATAGTTTGCCTAAAATAGGAACTTGCCCATAATTTTCCAGTACCACAACCGCTTGAATGGGAGAGCGCGGCCCTCTTAGGGAACTGCCCTCTAACGCGCCAATCCCACTACATGCAGCTCCGCTCCGCCCGCCCGTCCAGCTCCGACCGTCGGAGTGGCTACACAGAACTGTTGTCAATGAGGACCGTTCCGCTCCGCAGGAATCCGCCCAGCTCCATCTCTCCGCCGCTGACGACCAAAATACGGATCAAGGCTATTTTCTTCTCTGCCAGAGTCCGGCCAAGTCAATCTCCGCCAATAAAACGCACCAAACAGGAAAAAGAAAATGAACTATGTCTGGATTTACAAAGTAAAATCACTCCGCACGTACTTTGTATTGATCAGATAACGAAAAGTTCGTAGTTTTACATAAAGTTTCTTTGATATTTGGACACAGCGGACTATGTCACTGACACATATAACATTAATGATTTAGTGCTCGTAAAAGTCTCTTTTCCCTCAGCGGAGGAAGAAAACACGTCCTACTGTTTCACAAACTCGTTTTTGGCGCATGCTCGTAGCACTGCTGAGCGGACTGGATCGGAGACAGTGAGCGAGGGATCTGCGGTAACTGTCGGAGGCAAATTGGGGTGGTAGAGAACTGCCCTCTTAGAGAACTGCCCTCTTAAGGCTTTTTTACACCAACACAACTCCAGTCGCTGTCGGTAGGGAGGAGCGACGCACCGTCTGTTCTAGTTTCTTTGGGGCGCATCGATGTAAAAAAGCCTTCGCACAAACACGATCCAAGCAGCCAACAGTCGGCGAACAAATGCCGAGTGAGCATGCGTGTGACGTAACGCTTGACGAAAAAGACAAAACAGAAGTTGTGCGCGAGTAGTTGTCAAACTCTGTGGCGAACAGATTTTATCTTATGTTAGCAGGGTAACTTCACAGCGTGCTTTCATAAGAATGACAGACTGGAGTTCTTTAGCCATTTAACCGGCATAATTTATTTAACACGGACATATTCATATGTCAACAGGCCAGAGAAAGAATGAATGGCGAACATCTCCTTTTATATGGTGGACTGACGTCACAAACAATACAGTGGTACAACATCGCCACCTGTTGGTTCAGTTACATAGGCAGTCATATTACCTCAACACTCCCATTATGAGTGACTTGTACACTGTACAGGTGTAACATTTTCAAATGTCCATAAACAACTTTTACAAACAAAAAAAAATATTGTCATACAGACAATGAACAATTCTGTACCAGACTTTTATCAAACATTTTATGCACCAAACATAACCTCTGAAAACTTTATTAGTTTCAGTTTGGAGACAGGCTTAGTCATTACATCTGCCACCATTTCATCTGTGGGACAGTAAACAAGTGTTAGCTTCTCATCTCTAACTGTGGACCTAATGAAGTGGTATTTTATATCCACGTGCTTACACCGTTGCCTGCACACAGGGTTTTTAACAAGTGCAATAGTTCCCTGGTTATCCTCGTAAACAACAGTTTTCTGATAGACATAGACATCTATACCTTTTAACAGTTGCTCCAAATAAATACACTCCTGTATTGTTAGAGCTAGAGCCATGTACTCGGCTTCGCATGTAGACAGGGCTACCGTGGGCTGTTTCTTAGTTTTCCACGAAACCAATGAGCTATTCTCACACATACTGACACAATAGCCTGTCATACTTCGTCTGTCGCTAGAATCAGCTCCCCAGTCTGCATCACTGTATGCCCGGAGGCCTAAACCTTCAGTGCTCTTTCTGAAACATAGTTGTTTGTCTGCAGTACCCTTTAGGTAGCGTAAAACATGTTTCACTGTAACCCAGTGTTCATCTGTAGGGCTAGCAAAATGTTGAGATAGCTTGCTTACCACGAAAGATAAATCAGGACGTGTGGCAGTAGCTAAATAAATGAGGCTGCCCACAGCTTCTCTGTATTTCTTAAAGTCAGTCATTTTGGGCACATCCTCAGAAAAATCTGTTTTCTGGTCACAGGGTGTCCCTCTTGTTTTACACTCTTGCATATCAAAACGGTTTAGAATCTTTTTCACATACTTCTCCTGGGACATCTTCACACAACCATCAGACTGGCAAAAATGTATGCCCAGAAAATGTGTTAATCTGCCAAGATCTTTCATTTTAAATTTGGTAGAAAGCATGGCCTTCACCTGTTTTAGACTTTTGATGTTACTGGCTGCGATGATAAGATCATCAACCCATATAACAATGATTACTTTTCCTGTCTGTTTGACTCTTTTGTGTAGACACAATGGTCTGCTGGGTTTTGTGTGAAGTTGTCCTCTGTTAAACATTTGTGAAGCATCTCGTTCCAGTTACGGCCCGACTGCTTCAAACCGTAAATGGACTTTTGTAACTTACACACCATCTTTTCTCCCACTTTTTCATAGCCTTCAGGCTGATCCATGTAAATGTCGCGATCAATGGGTGCATGCAGATAGGCAGTTTTACATCCATTTGATGCAATACCAAGTTTTCTTCGGCTGCCTTCTGCATCACCACGCGCACACTTGTCAAATTTGCAGTAGGTGAGAATGTTTCACCGTAATCTATGCCTGCCCTCTGACTATAGCCTTTAGCTACGAATCTGGCTTTGTATTGGTCATGTCCATCACTGCCCTCTTTGATTGAGTAAACCCATCTACCTCCCACTGTTTTTCTGCCCTCTGGTAGGGTGGTCAAGGTAAAGGTCTGGTTTTCAACTAAGGACTGTATTTCTTCATCCATTGCCTGCTTCCACCTTCTTGATTCAGTGGATTCCATTGCCTCTTTGAATGTCAATGGTATACCACAAACTACTCTGTAGCAGTAATCTACACTCGTGAGCGAACTGTCTTCCTCACCACTATCATCTTGAGTATAATCTCCAAGATAACTTGGGGGTTTGCGCTCTCTTGTGGATACCTTTTACTGCTTGAGGCTTGTGGCGTCACCCTAGGGTGCTTCTCGCCGTCATCCTTTTCTAACTGTGACTCATCAGCTTGTAAATCTGTGTTTTCGGTACTCAGCTGTGGTGTTTCGTTCAGCTCACTATCTGTAGTGGAGTCCGAACCAACCTCCTGTGTCTGAGTTTCAGTGTCACAAGTAGTCTTAGTGATAAATTTCACTAATCTGTGCTTTAGTACTTTTCCTTTACTGGGGTAGTAAACAAGAAAAGCAGGACTGCCCTTGTCATGTCCTACAAAGATCCCTTTCTCACACCTGGGGTCTAACTTGCCTTTATTTTGTTGATAGGCGTAACACTCTGACCCAAATTTGTGCATTTTGGATAAATCACATTTCTTTCCAGTTAGTGCTGTGTATGGCGTAGTGCCCGTGTGCTTATTAAAGCATCTATTTCTGGTGTAGGCAGCTTCCTGGATGGCATAGTGCCAAAGACTCTTTGGTAAGTTGCTGTCAATAAGTTTGCATCTAGCCATCTCGAATAGAGTACGTCCTTCCCGCTCAGCAATCCCATTCTGATGTGGGGAATAAGGACAGGACATCTCATGTTTAATCTTATTCTTTCTCAACAGTGTCTGAAAACTCTCTGTTTGTGAATTCGGTCCCATTGTCTGACCTTAAACATTTTACAGTGCCATAAGGCGCTACATCTGCCAGGAACTTCTCCGTTGCCTGGAGTGCATCACTTTTCGCTCTAAGGAAGTAAACAAACACTGCTCCCGTACATACATCTGTAAAAGATTGCATATACCTGAAACCATCAATCGACTCATTGCTCACTGGACCAGCTAGATCAGTGTTAACCTGTTCAAGTGGTGTTTTCACCTTCACAACTGCATCTCTGTTTCTCATCTGAGTGAACTTTCCCTCAATGCACACACGGCATTCTTTGTCAGGTCTACGCTTTGTACCTTTAATGTGCATGCCAACTGTCACATCCTGCAATTTTAGTATGTCTTCGTAATTGCAGTGACCCATGATTTCGTGCCATGTTTGGATATCATGACTGACATTACACACATCACTCTCATCACATTCAGTTTGCAAGTAATACATTCGGTTATGTACATGAATGTTAAACTTTGTGCCATCAGGTACCAAAAGAACATCTTTACCTTCATCGAAGATTAACTTGGCGCCACTGGCAGTGGCACACTTCACTGAAAAGAGTTCTTGAGGAAAGGAGGGAATGTACAGTGCATTCTTAAGTGTCACTGAACATCGGCGTCCGTTGCTGTCGATGAGGTGCACTTGCGCGTCGCCTCTGCCTTGCGCCAACCCGAAAGTCCGCTTCCCATCTGCCAACTCCATGCTGTGTCGCTCTGACTTAAATGAGTTGTCAAAGTTCTTGAATCGGCTCCTGTCATTGATGATATGGGACGGCGCACCTGTGTCCACGATCAGCCCTTTTTCTTGGATCGGCCGCTGCTGGGCTGATTTGCTGGTGTCCACGGTCTGTGCCCGGAACGTGAAATCTGCTCCCTCAGTTCCCCGCACATCGATCCGTCCACGGCTGCCGCCATCGTCTTGGGCATGAGCGCACCGAGAGCCCCGCTCTTTCTTTCTGCACGCCTTGTCCGTGTGGCTTGTGCTTTTGCAGGAACTGCACCAGACTTTCTTTGAACATTCGTCCTTACGATGTCCCTTTTCTCCACACCGCCAGCATGCTAGATCTGTGTGCGCCCCGCTCTTTTCTTTGGCCCAGCTTTAGCTTTTAGCACCCTCTCTCCCGCTTCCTCTGCAATTGGCTCCGAGTCCTCTGATGCCTCAAAGTTTCGTAACTTGGCTTTGAACTCCCCCAGCTTCATTTCAGTTGAACTGTGCGTAACCATCAGCGTGAAAGGCTTGTACTTTTCTGGTAAACCTCTCATTACCATCGCCATAATCAACTCCTCGCTTGGCGCCTCGCCTGCACCTTTGAGCGCTGTAATGATTTGCTCTGCCCTGATAATGTACTCAGTTATTGTCTCTGTGTCCGATTTCTTCAGTGATGTTAGTGTAATGTACATGGAGACTATCCGTGGCCTACTTTTTCCAATATAATGTTCTCTCAACACTTTGAGGCTCTCCCGGCCTTTGTCTTTAGTTTCTCTGAAAATTAGGCTCAAACTTACATTGTCCAGTAATGGTGCCAGCGCGCAGTATGCATCAGCATTCAACTTGTCCTCTTCGGCTTGCTCCTCCGCCGTCAAAGGTCCCGCTGGCTCATTCAGGATTGTCTCTTTCAGCCCCACACTGTGCATGCAACATAACATCCTTTCTTCCCAGAGTTCGTACTCTTCTGCTCTCCCGTTGAAAGTGGGCCATTTAGTCTTTGCTCTGTTCGCCATATCTTCTTGTTGTTGTAGCTTAGCTTAGCTTCTTGGTTTTCCCGCTTAGCATTAGCTTTAGCTCGCAGCTAACTTGCTAGCATCCATCCGTCGTCAAACTTTCAGAATTCTTGTGGTCCCTGGGCCCATAACCTGTTAGCAGGGTAACTTCACAGCGTGCTTTCATAAGAATGACAGACTGGAGTTCTTTAGCCATTTAACCGGCATAATTTATTTAACACGGACATATTCATATGTCAACAGGCCAGAGAAAGAATGAATGGCGAACATCTCCTTTTATATGGTGGACTGACGTCACAAACAATACAGTGGTACAACATCGCCACCTGTTGGTTCAGTTACATAGGCAGTCATATTACCTCAACATCTTACCTCACGGATTAGGCTAAACTTCTATTTCCCACTACAGTCCAGCCTTCATACTACAGCTGTACTCCTCCATCTTTGTTTTCCTCGGACCAAGTAGTAGCCATTCTTCTCCGTACTTACGTCTCGTTTGACAACAATCCATGCTCAGGTAAATACTGTTTTTCCACAAGCGGCATTTTCGGTTTTACGCACCATTTTCTTGCACACTGATTGCTAGCCACGGGCCAATCAAACAGCTGCATATGCGGCAACTACCGACCGCTGACGATGCCGACTTTACGAGCAAGTCTTCAAAACCTCGCCTCCACGACGTGCTACGAACTCCTCTGACCCCCGACAGTGCCATTCACACCAAACACACATGAGCCGCCTGTCGGCAGAAGTTGCTAAATCGGTTCAGACGAGCGGCCCTCAGCTTGGTGAGGGAACTGCCCTTAGAGCACTGCCCCTTAGAGCGCTGCCCCCTTAGAGCACTTCCCTCTTAGAGTACTTCCTCTTAGAGAAGGAGGGGTGCGGGTTTTGCATCAACATGAGATATTCCACGTTTTAGCTCTGACCTTGATTCTGGACATGACACTCTGCATCAGGGTGCCTCATTTTCGTCAAATCGTCAGTTACGAAAATAGTTTATAACGTTTGATCATTTAAAGGGATTGATGGCTCTTACATTCACCAGCCCCAGATATCTGTTATTTTCACAAAAACTATACAATCCGCACGGTTAAAGACGGACACGCTGAGCTAGACCGATCGCATCGCGGCAGCAAACCAATCACAGCACACCATTCCGCCATGTTTACCGACGGAGATACTACGCTAATTTAAGCACATTTATTAGATTACTTTGACTTTAACAACGTGCGAAGAGAGAAGACGTGTCAATTTTTCGATGTAAAGGATGTTTATGCTTTTTTCTCGACTGGATTTAATAAAAACTCTGCTACTTCCTGGTTCAAACACTTCGACCAATCAGATTCTATCCAGATAGCCAGGTAAGATTGGCCTACAAGAAACCTTTATTTTCACGTCAGGTTCTGGTCCAGATAAGAAACGCGTAGAAAAACTGCTACAAATAGAATTCAGTAACTATGTACAATAACTTCAAAATATATAAGTAAAAAAAACTAAATATATTCAAACAACGGGAGTTTTCACAAAGCTGGTTTTCTGTTTTTTGTATTCTTGACACTTTTAGAGCTGTATTGCTTTGTTAAAATTGTAATTTCTTCTGTAAAACTATAAAAGTATGTTATATAGAATCATTCTTGTATAAAAGTAGCCTACAAGGTCTGGAACCATACTCAGTGCAGGGAAGAATATGGAAATGTATTCATTAACAGAATATTGAATGCCTGTGTAGATGTAATTGGTCATGTATTCTGTTATCTGAAGATTTTCACGCTGATTTGCATAATTTTTTAGGTTCAATACATGACATAAACTGTTTGTTTTTCCACTGTTTCAGATAACATTTATCATTAGAAAATAAATAAATATTAGAGCTGTTTTGTCACTATTTCTGAAAAGTTAAAACTACATTGTGTGTTGAAATACTCCTCAGATATTTTATAAAGCAACTGTATTCTGTAACCAGGGGTCGGCAAACTATGACACGCGTGCCACGTTGGGCACGCAGAGGGATTTTGCTTGGCGCGCAGTGCAATGGTCACCGCGTGCCATTCGTTCATTAACGCATCGTAAGTGCATCATAACCGCCACGCTCTCACTGCAGCTTGGCAGTGACGTGATCCCTGAAAAAACATGCAACATTTGCATAGTAAGATTAAACTTAAATACATTATTAATAACATTTTATTTCTATAATGTAAGCACAGTAATGCAGAAAAGGAAGAGAGAAAAAACAAAACACATCCAGATTGAATTTAAACACTTATTTCTCTTCTCTCATCCACAGTAACAAAATCTAGACATTTGTATCAGTGTATTGTAAAACGGACCAGTTGAGAGTGGAACCTACTTTTTCTAAATGAATGTTTTGTACTATTTCTTACAGTTGTGAGTTAATCTGGATCAGGCGTCAGTGTGGTTAAAGCAATGACACGTTTAGAAGTGGAGACACATTCAGAGGAGTCCAGATGTCAAATACAACTATATTCAGTTGAAGCACCTTAGATAAAGTTAGAAAAACATTCGACCAATAAATATTTAGCTTTGGAAATGTCCAACACTTGTATTTGGTCTGCTGGAGAATTTTTACATTTAGAACAGGAGTCAGATACTGAATGCCTTTGGGTTCACTTATTATTAGTATGATGTGTTCTATATTTGATCTTGTGTAACGCCCCTTTTAGGCAGGTTCACGGATCACCAGAGACCACAGACAGAGTTGATTTATAGAAAAATGATTTATTACAAAACATAAAAGACTCTGTGTTAAAAGTGGGAATTTGTTGGAGGGCAGAGTCTATTTGGGCAAACTGTCCAGAGGTCCAGGCTCAGGTCGGCTAACAGGGCCCTGTGGCTGCTTTTTGTGGTCTGGCACAGCTGGTGTGGTGCTTTGTGCCCAGCGTTCCCCAATGTTGCCCCCAGAGCGGCCGACTTGTCTTTGGACAGGATGCCTGGACGACCTCAACTGGACAGAGGAGACACAAGGTGTGAGAGAGAATGAGTGAGGAGGAGAGCAGGGATTTTAAACAAAAAGCACCGCCATTCCAGCTGCCAACTAATTAAAAGGAAATGGCCATTGGCCCACCACAAACAAAACCACACCCACACAGAAAAGAAAACACCCATTTAAAGTGGCAGGAACGATACTGTTCTCCCTGATACATCTTGAATTGTGGACAAGTTCCTCAGTAAGTTATTTGACTTGGACACAGTGGAATGGGATTGTACGTTTGTTCTAAAGCAGTCTCTAAGTTTTGGTTTACTGTCTTTTGTACATAAAGTGACACATTTCCTTTTTTCAGTCTACAGTTTATGACCACTCCAGAGCAAAGAGCCAGTCTGTCAGCTTCAACATGGCCCAGACATAAACCAGCCTTCAACATCACAGTCTTTACATTCAGTCCAGAAAAGCTTCATCCATCCAACTTCATCCAGACGACTTTACCAGATTCTCCTTCAGCCTGTCAGTGTGGACAGACGTGTCTGTAAGAGCCTCTGTGGTATTTGATTTCTAATGTATAAAGTCACTAACTGAGCGGCCTTGGAGTGGGTCAGATTCTTCTGGGGGTAAACAGTTCCCTGCTGGATTTGATTTAACATCATTTGAATGTTCTCTTCTACTGCAGACTTGTAGTTTTACCGAGTGTAAAATGACCCTTTTCAAACTTGATTTGTTTCGTGACCATTTTCCTGAGAAGTTCACAGCTCATAGAAAACACAGCCCATAGTAAGTCAGGGCGTTTACATGGAGCCAGCAAAAATGGATAACTAGCCTAGTCCAATTTAAAACAGTTTTCCAAAGCACATGTAAACCTAGGCAGACCTATTGAGGAGCTGTAAACCGTGTTCGGAAAACCAGTTGGCACACGTGGTCCCGACCGATTGTAGTCTGATTTCAGACTCATGTAAACAGACGGTCGGTCTGCAGCTGGACAAATGTACCTGAGCAGCTCATAACTCCTGCCCACAGCACATTCCAACCATAAATTAAGAATTTTAGAAGTATAAAGTGCCTTGCACAAAGTGGCTCACACAATCTCACATTTAACTCCATGTTTAACACTGTTGTACATGTTTAAAACAGTCCTACATGTCCCAGAAAAAAAAAACTGTCATTTAAAGGAATAATTTAAGATGCACAACTAGTGGTTTTAGAAAGGTATTACACAATCATAAATAACATGGGTTGCCAGATTGTGAAATGGCCCATTCATTGAAGATAGGAAGCTACTGACCAATCAGGAACAAGTTTTGCTATGAATCATGGGTAATAACCAGAAAGTCACTTTCCCAGACACCTGACTGTTGTCATGGTTTGTTCCCAAAACTATTCATCTATCTGTTTTAAACACGATGTGGGAGGAACCTAGTGAGAACTGTTGTAGGAAACAAAGTGCCTGAGCCAATCACAGACAGTTGTGTCCTGTGTCATGGTACAACACTGGTATCAGTTCAAACTCAAACATGTTCCTGACTCATGGTTCAAATTAACTTCAGGTTCTAAGAAACCAAACTGGCAACGCAAATGAGAGAGTCATGTGAGGCTCATTCTGCTTTCTGATTGGATAATAAATGTAAACATCAACAAAGGAATGGGCATCATGTCCATTGCTTTTTTAGTTAAGAATAACTCAGAATGACATTGACTTTCAGTTAAAATAATAGAATATTTGGACTTGTTGATCTTGTATCTTTGGACACACATAATTCATGTTTATGAAATCTGACATCAAATCTTGGATGTTGGACAGTTGTGTGTGTGTTGGAATCTGGCTCAGGACAGAACGGCAGGAGTTTGAGTCTGTCACATGAAAAGAGAATTCTTTATCCTCTCAGGGCCGGTTCTAGGTTTTTGGTGGCCCTAAACAAGATGTTGGTAACTTGTGGCCTCTCCATAATCGTAGCAGACACAACTGTCTGTCAGTCCAGCAGCACAAACTGACTTCACTTCAGTCCTTTCACATTTGTGCTGCTGACACAGAACTTGTTGCTGGTGTTTTCATGTGGATGGTTCAGTATTTGGAGAGAAGAATTATGAAAACCTCTCAAATGTTCTACGACATGGAAGAAAAGGCCTCCTAACGTTTTATTCTGACACTTTCATCATGTTCAATGTCTTTCTTCATCACGGTTAAGACATATTTGATGATTTCTTGGTTCATTCTGAGCCATCCTTTAATGCCTCTGAGTCCGAGTGTCAGCAGCAGCAGCAGCAGCAGCGTCAGGGACATCTGCACATCTTCTTTAGGCTCGGTCAGAACTACTCAATAACTTTTGTTCCAGACTGTATTGCCTCTGCTTTGGAAGGTGTCCAGGCTTCTGTCAGTCCAAATGAACATACTGGACATGAGAGTGTTTTTTACTACAGTTCAAACAGTAAGAGTTTAAAGAGTGTATTTTGAAACTAGTAGTTCCAGAACAGAGCTGCACAATATTAATAGACAGTTTGCTGTGATAAATATGTGCCACAAGACTACTACACTTAAAAAGAGTGAACAAACTTGACTCTGGCAGTGTGCTACAACAATAGAGGCATTTATTCAAACATATACAGTACAACAAAGCCAAAAAAATAATACGGTTAAAATGATGCATCCTCATTATTGAAATAAAAGTGAAGTGAGCCCAGTCCTACAGTTAGACTCCAAAGATGATGCGCAGGTCGGCCAGGGACAGTTTGGACAGAGTGCTCCCCGTCCCTGAGAGCACGTTCTGGGCCAGCTCCTTCTTCTGCGCCTGGAGAGTGGAAATCTTCTCCTCCACCGTGTCCTCACAAACAAACCTGAGCAGCACACACAACAGAGTCACACACACGTCCAGGATGACTGAAGTGAGTCTCCTGTTACATCTGATCACAGTAAACATCTGTCCTTGGACCCAACACTGTCTCATTTACTATTCACCTGTATTTTACTAGGCTAAACACTATTGGCCCAGAGTTTTGAACAGTATGCATATTTGAATGTAGTATCCTTATTACAATAGGATAAGCTGTATTTGAACAGCTTTTTAATAACTGTTTTTTGATTGGTCCATAATGACTCTGTAAAGTTATGATTTCCTGATCACTTATGCTATATTCAGAAGAGATCAAACTTGTGATTTTTATTGTTTCTAGTGGAAGTAGTCCAGTTTCCATTTAAACAGGCCTCTGTAAAGAAAAACATGTGCTCCCATGTGTCACTCTGGAGCTGCACACAGGGATTTGTGTCTGTGTTTAGGAGGCTCCTGGGGGCGTGGCCTCACCTGGGGCGGGCTGTAAGTGTTTGGGGGAGTAGGGTCCCGCTGCAGACTGCAAGATGGAGGCGTGTCGTGAGCACTAGTGTCGTGAGCACTAGTGTCGTGAGCACTAGTGTCGTGAACAGTCTTTGCACTAGGTGGCGATATTCACATCAACCCTTTACGATAAAGACGCCAGAGACGGTGTCAAATTTGAAACCTCGGTGAATATACGAACTCTATAGATGGAAAGTTGAATCATTTAATTATTATTTGTACTTTGGGGGCATTTTCACCCAAATTACATGTAGTATTATTTAATAATATTGCCGGAATTATTAAAAATTGACCTGGAGAATAATGTCTTTATTTTTAATTGCTTTATTTATTACATACTTTTTATTTTGTCTGATTTTACGTGTTTTCCAGTGGTTAGTGCTGATAGTCAGGTCCAGAGGTGGTTGCCATGGTGACGAGTTTATAACTGTTGCTAAACGGGCCTAAACTGTTATATTTTTTATCTTAACCTTTACCCAAACCTTTTTCCCAACCTTAGCCATCACCCTAACCCTTCTCCTGAACTTAATCGTTCTCCTAAACTTGATCGTCGTCCTCTGGTCACAGTTATAACGTTTTTCTAGCACCGGAAATGGAGCAGCTTCACTGCCGGTGGAGCTCTCCTCCGCGTCAGCTTTTAAAATAGATTTTTTTAAGATGCTTATTTTAAATGACACCCCCGGCTTATATGTCTTTTACCAGAGGTTTGGACATTATTTGCATTATTACGGTTTGTATATTCGCCAAAATAACGTCATTTCTGTCATAAGGGGCGTGTCGTGAGGGGCGTGTCGGGAGGGCGTGTCGGGAGGGGGCGTGTCGTTAGTTCTGCGGGCTGCAATCAGACATACTTGGTTTGGAGGGGCACTGGGGGGGTGTTGCGGTGGATGTGTGTGAAGTTTAGTGTATGTGCATATAATGGTGTGTGGAATAGAGCTGTTCAAAGATTTTATTGTAATACATTCAAATATGCATATTGTTCAAAATGTGCACACATACCCCCCAGTGCCCCCCACACACTTCCACTCCACCCCAGATGAGGCCACGCCCCCAGGAGCCTCCTAAATCCAAACATGTCCTGTCTCCTGGTGGCTCCAGAAGTTTGGGAAAGGTCTGTTTCAATGGAAATCCACACAATTCATCTAAAAGTCTAAACATGACACATTTCAGCTCTTCTGAAGAGGAACAAACACTAAAGTTTGGAAAATCACACTTTTTTCAGAGTTTCTAATGGAAGTCAATGGAACAAAATGGCTCCAACAGAACAAACTGCTTCTGCACAAAAACTACAAAATCATCCAAGAGTTTGAACATGTCCAAGGCTGGAATAAAAGCTCCAAACAAATCCACTTTAGAGTCACATTTTCACCTCTGAGAATCTGCTTTTTCTAAGTCTGGACAAAGAATCAAACCAAGAGGAGTTTTGTCAAATTTAATATTTTTAGTCACAAGGGTTAAATGTTTTGCTCATAACTTTGCTAATATAAGACGAACTGTCAAAAAATCTAAACTGGCTAAAACCTTAGCTGTGTAGAACGTCTTAATGGATTCTAGACTGTTACTATAATCTTTTATTCAGGCTACTTGTTGTTAATGACACGACTCGTTAATTACACACGAGAGAGAGAGAATTCTGCTTTTTCAGAAAACTTTTACAGCGTTTTATGTCACCGCTACAAATCAGCTGTGTATGTTATGAAATCTTGTTCATTTGTTTACTATAATACATTTTATGAATAGGTCTACATCATTTCCCACAACATTTGGCTGTTTTTCACTGCATTGACTGGAACGTGGACTCATTCTTTTCCAGGTTTTCTGTTTAAGATAGGTCTGGGCAATATCGTGATATAAATCCAATCGTGAGCTCATCTCTGTAACAATCTGTTTTTTTTCATCAAATCAAATGCAGAGGACAAATTTCCCTACGGGGACAATAAAGTGTACCTTAGCAACACACAAAGTTGAAATGAATCGATTATTTTTGTTTTTTTTTTACTTTTTTTATTGAAGGGCTGAGGTTGCTTGTTTTGGGGATTTATTTTCAAAGGCTTGGTCACTTATTTTTCTCTGAAAATCTGGCAACAAGACAGACTTTGACAGCTGGATTTGGCCATTGACAGTAAAGTAGGACCTTTCTGAAAACTCAGATACCTGTTTTTGCCTAAAAGACCAAAAAATAGACATGAATCGTGATCAAATTGAAATCGTGATCTGGCTCCAAGAAAATCGTGATGGTACATTTTTTTGCCTTGTCGCCCAGCCCTAGTTTAAGACTTTATTATACTATTCCTTTCTTTGTCACGATGTCTTTAATTTGTTTTATTGTTTTAATCTTGTTGTAGCATCTTTTTAAATACCGCTTTTAAATAAGAACAAGAGTCTGACCTGTGGATGGTGACGTCTTTCCTCTGGCCCACTCGGTAGATCCGGTCACAGGCCTGGTCCTCCAGAGCCGGGTTCCTACCACACACACACATAGATTTAAAAGGAACCCTGATCATAATCACATGTTGACCCTAAAACACTTAAAAGATCATCACATATATAAATTCTAGGACAAATACCTTGGAAGTATTTGTAGTTTTATTAAAATAGCTTTTGAAGTAAATGACATGGAGGCTGCCATTTTGTTGCGGTTGTGACATAAAATAGTGTAACTAAACAACAGGTAACTAAGCAACATTAATTTCTGGGTTAAACTTTGTCAGTTTGAGCCGGAGCGACGCCAAATACAGGAAGATGCATCACATGTTGGTCTCAGGCAGGCAAATCCACACTAAAACCACTCGAATCACTGCACAAACAAGCTCTAAAAATTCTAGACAAAAAACCACGCAACCACCATCACTGCCATATTCTCCAAAAATATACACTACTAAGCTTTGATAACAGAAATATGCTTCCATCCGCATGGTTTACAGAATCCTGAATAAAACTGCACCTGCACCTTTACAGCAATTTATTCAGTTCACATCAGCCACATCTTCCAGAGTCACACGAGCCTCCACCAGGGGGCAGTGTGCCATCCCAAAGAGAAAAACTGCATTTGGACAATCAGCTTTCTCCTATAATGCAATAAAAGAATGGAACCATCTCCCAACCGACATAAAAAATCAAACAAACTATGATTCATTTTCCAGGGAACTCAAAAAAAGCGTACTGACTTATCAGACTTGTCAGCACTGAATCACATGACTTTGTTCTCGATGGTCCTATGTGTATCTTAGATATGAAATGTACTGTTTATATGTAACTTTTAAGAATGTAAGCAGACTGCTCTATATTGTGATATGTATGATGTAAAGGATAAGTGTGTTATGTGTGAGACATGGAATGTGTATTTATGAGTGAGTGATTACTATGACTTTATCTATTTTACTGAATATTGCATTGCATTTTGTATTGTTCCTCAGGGACTGCAGATGGAAACTAGCTGTGTAGCTATAATCTGGTGCAGATCATCTTTGTTTTATGAGCATTATGTCTCTGTACATTGTCCCTTCAAATAAAGACTAAACTAAACTAAACTAAACTAACTAAGACAATGTGGAATCTAGTGACACTGAAGATAATTGAACTGGACACTGTCAGTGGTGTTTTTGTGGAAACTGTTCACAGATGAAACTATGGGTGTAACCATGGAAACACTATTTTATGTCATCAACCAAGAATGCTTGGACAAAATGGCGGCTCCCAGTGGCTTGAAAGCAACATAAACAATGGCGATTTTATAAAAATAGTTAGCAGTTATATATTTGTTTGCAATTTATTTTAAGAAGCATGAGCAGTACTAGTGTTTTAGCCACATTTGTTTTCATAACCAGGGTTCCCTTTAACCCTCTGACACCTATGGGGACCGTTTGTGTACATTTTGCAGTTTTTTTTTCGTTGTTAGAAAGAAATAGGTTGTCTTGGGGTTAGAGCCATGAAACTTTCCAGGTAATGTTATTTTTGATCAAATTAAAAAATGCCACCTTCAGACCTCACCTAGCCCGCCCACTTCTTGGCTACATGTTTTGCCTACACGTAGCCCTAAAAGAACCGTTTGTGCCCCATTGACTTCCATTATAAACTCACTTTTTCAGCCTGGTGTAATACAGACATTAAATAATGTGAGATCATGAAATACCATCTCAACCTAAGCTTCTGGGTTGAAAATGGAATAATTTGACATTTTTGGTGAGTTGAGACCCTGGGGGTATTTTATAAGGACGTTTTTGTAAAGCACTCCTGTTCTATACATGGCCCCTGTGTAATATTGAAATGATCAGGGTTCAAATGGTCTGGATGTGTTGGTGACGAGTCAGGGGAGAGGCCTGAAGTGTTTGAGGTCTGGATGTGTTGGTGACGAGTCAGGGGAGAGGCCTGAAGTGTTTGAGGTCTGGATGTGTTGGTGACGAGTCAGGGAGAGGCCTGAAGTGTTTGAGGTCTGGATGTGTTGGTGACGAGTCAGGGGAGAGGTGAAGTGTTTGAGGTGGATGTGTGGGACGAGTCAGGGGAGAGGCTGAAGTGTTTGAGGTCTGGATGTGTTGGTGACGAGTCAGGGGAGAGGCCTGAAGTGTTGAGGTCTGGATGTGTTGGTGACGAGTCAGGGAGAGGCCTGAAGTGTTTGAGGTCTGGATGTGTTGGTGACGAGTCAGGGGAGAGGCCTGAAGTGTTTGAGGTCTGGATGTGTTGGTGACGAGTCAGGGGAGAGGCCTGAAGTGTTTGAGGTCTGGATGTGTTGGGAGTCAGGGGGGGGGTGGTCTGGATGTGTTGGTGACGGTCGGGGGGGTGGTGGGGTGGTGGGGGAGTCAGGGGAGGCTGAAGTGTTTGAGGTCTGGATGTGTTGGTGACGAGTCAGGGGAGAGGCCTGAAGTGTTTGAGGTCTGGTGTGTTGGTGACGAGTCAGGGAGAGGCCTGAAGTGTTTGAGGACACACAGATGAGTCAAAATGTGAAAATGAACATGTTGAAAAAAAGAGTGAAAAAATAAATGTCTAAGAAAAAAACATTCATCTTTGACCTAAAAACTACATTTGGACTTAAATTAGACTTTGGACCTAAATTGGCCTATAACTAAAAAATTTCAATAAACTTTGAGAATTTTTTAATGTTTGGACAGAAGACAAGCTAACGAAAAAAATGAGCCATTGAAAGTAGAAAAAAAAAAAGTAAGTATTATTTATAGCCCATTTTGTGTCGGGAACTGTTTGTACACAATGTACAGGTGTGACCTAAAATATCTGGGTGTCAGAGGGTTAACTCACAACAGACTGTGCAGACTGTGGAGTTGAGGTGTTGGAATGGAGTAAAGACGACTGAATCTGGTAACCACTCTGAACTCACTTGACTTTAGTCGTTTTTGAAACTACTTTGACCCTTCAACTAGGTCTGGGTAATATTGTGATTAAAATTAATGGAGAGCTCATCTCTGTGACAATCTGCTTTTTTAGTGAAATCGGCACATGGTGATTTCCTTTCTCTCTATTTGATGTAACTGTCTGTTCAAATATAGATGATTTTTTTTTCCAACATAATATTCTTAGTCTCAAATCCAAGTTTGACTTTGCTTTTAAGTCATAAAAGGAATGAATCTTAACAACTTAACAGGTTGGATTTATTAAAATGTATAAATTGATATGACTGAAACATAGATTTTTTTGGGCATGTTTTCATGTCTAAAAGTTGTTATTAATGTAAGAAAAACACATGATACGGCAAAATCCCTAACATTTGTTTTACAGCAACACACAATTAATTCCACTTTTTATTGAAGGGCTGAAGTACTTGTTTCTCTCTGAAAATCTGGAACACTGGCAGACTTTTAGCTGGATGTAGCTGTTGATAGTGAATTGTGTTTACCTCAAAGACAATAGGAAAATAAACGTCTCAAAAATTGTGATAAAATCAAAATTGTGATCTGGCTCCAAGAAAATCGTGATGTTATTTTTGCCATATCGCCCAGCCCTACTTAACAGTCATTATCATTGTGCAGTATATTTGTCGACGTGACAACACATGTCTGGAGCACGGACACATCCACTGAGCTGTCTGAGGTGTGTGTGTCACATGTACTTTAGGAAGCACCCCTGACGCTGCAGAGTGAACTGTTGGCATCACAGTGAATGTCCATCAACAGCCTTCAATCACATTCAACCACAGAGCAATTTAGATTTTATAGTTAATGTCATACAATTGTATGAATCATTTATGTTTATATAAATATTTTCAATAATAGTGTAAGGTCTATAGTTATGAAACAGTGGTGTTTAGGACTATTTGAGTGAGTGTGTACAGGATTGTGTTTGCACCATCATGAGATGTTAGGTGTTTTACCCTTTGACCCTGATGCAGGACATTCTACACCTGATGATACCTGATGAAAGTATCTCGCTTTTGGCTTGATGAAAAACTTACTTAAAGTTCACATTTCAGAATATGTAACCTAAAAATTAAGATGATCAATTTATAAATGAATTATATGTCAAAATAAAAACAAGCAATTTTATTTTCTAAGCATTATTCAGCATTTTCAGAACTTTTATGCAAACAAAAAGCAAATGATCATTTTATTATAGAAATAAATCCAGTATTCCACTAAATTATAGAAAAGAAATTGTTTCAGCCAAGGTTTAAAGCCAAAATATCATTATAGAAAAATCCATTCCAAATTAGAAAGAAATTGTTCACACTAACCTGCTAGATTACCTGACCTCAAACTCTACGTCAAAACCACTGAATACATTTTACCACTCTGCTCTGCTTTTCATAACAGCTGCTGATTGTGATCTTTATGCACATGTAGGTTGTACATCACTCATATAATATATAATACAACAACATTGTATTATATTTATAAAGGGATTTCTGGATAGGCTGCTGGAGTTTAACTCAAACTCTCATAACACAAGATCTGTCCTAGGACTGAAGCAGGAAACAAGGCTTTTAGATATTTGGCATCATAGAAATAAAAAACATGCCAAGTTGGACTCATTGGTGTCACTTTATTGTTTTAATGATTTGGTGATGAAATGTTTAATCATAACTGTTATGTTCTTAATAATGATTTGAATGTGTTTTTTTAACTCATATGTTTTAATGTTGTTTTTATTGTGTTGTTTTAATGAAAAGAGAGTCTTGAACTCTTGAGTCCTCCTTGTATAAATAAATATAATAATACCACTGATCCAGTCGGAGAAATGTTTTTTCACACTAAATGCACCATAACTATCAATACAACTAAATCTACTGCTATGTAAACACCAGTGAATAAATAGTAAATAAATGTACCAGTGCATGTCGATAAGGAAGAGGTGGTTTCCTCCAATCAGGTTCAGCCCCACTCCTCCAGCACACAGAGACACCAGCATCACCTAAAGACACACACACACAACACACCACAGGTCAGACACACTGAGAGAAAGAGATCAGGGTCATAACACTCCTCCAGCACAGAGAGACACCAGCATCTCCTAAAAGACACACACAGATCAGACACACTGAGGAGAGAGACACAACACTCCTCCAGCATCACCTAAAACACACACACAAGTCAGACACACTCAGGAGAGAGACACAACACTCCTCCAGCATCACCTAAAACACACACACAGGTCAGACACACTCAGGAGAGAGACACAACACTCCTCCGATCACTAAAACACACCAAGTCAGACACACTCAGGAGAGAGACACAACACTCCTCCAGCATCACCTAAAAACACACACAGGTCAGACACACTCAGGAGAGAGACACAACACTCCTCCAGCATCACTAAAACACACACAAGTCAGACACACTCAGGAGAGAGACACAACACTCCTCCAGCATCACCTAAAACACACACACAGGTCAGACACACTCAGGAGAGAGACACAACACTCCTCCAGCATCACCTAAAACACACACACAGTCAGACACACTCAGGAGAGAGACAACAACACTCCTCAGCATCACCTAAAACACACACACAAGTCAGACACACTCAGGAGAGAGACACAACACTCCTCAGCATCACCTAAAACACACCACAAGTCAGACACACTCAGGAGAGAGACACAACACTCCTCCAGCATCACCTAAAACACACACACAGGTCAGACACACTCAGGAGAGAGACACAACACTCCTCCAGCATCACCTAAAACACACACACAGTCAGACACACTCAGGAGAGAGACACAACACTCCTCCAGCATCACCTAAAACACCACACAGTCAGACACCTCAGGAGAGAGACACAACACTCCTCCAGCATCACTAAACACACACACAGGTCAGACACACTCAGGAGAGAGACACAACACTCCTCCAGCATCACCTAAAACACACACACAGGTCAGACACACTCAGGAGAGAGACACAACACTCCTCCAGCATCACCTAAACACACACACAGGTCAGACACACTCAGGAGAGAGACACAACACTCTCCAGCATCACCTAAAAACACAACAGGTAGACACACTCAGGAGAGAACAACACTCCTCCAGCATCACCTAAAACACAACACAAGTCAGACTGAATTTGTCCTTTCTCTCAAAGTCTGCTAATGGTGAGTCTGCTAATGGTGAGTCTGGTCAAGTTTTCTGTCCTGCGTATACCTATAGAGGGATTTTTTGTTTCTCAACACGGGCGATGTGTGCACCCCCCGCCTGTAGAAAGAGACACCGCACATAGACAACAGTGGAAACAAGTGGGAAAAGCTCCATTGTCAGTAACTTGAAGAGTTTATCTGTGAGAAAAAAAACTTTCTGCTGCTAAATCAACATTTGTGAATGAAACTCCACCTACGACCCTTAAAAGTGACATTCAGGTGAAAAACACTCAGAAAAACACAGTGTCAAGCTTCAGGAGACAGACGTCTGTCAGACCGGTTCAGACCTGATTTAAACAGCTGCTGTCGTCCAGTTTCGAGGTTTTATTTAAAGAAGTCTCTCCGTGTAGACAGATGGAGAAGCCTGATTTTTTTTTTCCAACCCAGTTATGCCACACTCCCATCACTTTGCATTGGTGGCTATGCTAGCAAAAGTTTATAATTTAAAAAATGTACTTCCAAAATTTGGGTAAGGTTAGGATTAGGGTTAGGCTTAGGTTAAGTTATTTTGGTTAAGTTTAGGGATTAGGGAAAGGTATGCTAACCGGGTCACGGCATAACTGTGTTGGAGAAAATAAAGACGTGATGGAGAACGGGTCTTTCTGCATAACTCATGTGCAGTAGACCGAAATCCCTCTATATTGACCCTATTTTGTCCCGCCCACTTGGCTTGGAATTGCACTTCCTGTTTAGCTCTGTTAAGGTAGCTAACGCGTTTGTTTGTCTGTCTTGTGGGGCAATTTTTATTAAATATAATGACAGTTAAATCGACTGAAATCTACAGGCTAAATGCAGCTAAACAGGAAGTGCATGTCCTAGAAAAGTAGGCGGGACAAAATAGGGTCAATACTGTATGTGCTGAAAAGTGCTGTGGAAAATTGTGTTAAAACTTTTCAGAAATGGATGGTTCAGTCTGAGGTTTTTGTAGTATTTCTGTTAACCCCTTAAGGCACAAAGGGGACATGTGCAGTACCTCCCACCGTTTTCCTATATTTTCAATTTTGTTGGTTTCTCATAAAAACGAACCAACTTCAGTATATTTAGTTGAAAGGGTTCGTTAGTTGATGTAACCGTCTTAGTTCCAATTAGAAATGCTAAGATGACTCTGTGCCTGTTTAAATGCTCTTCTGATGAACAAATAAACTATAAATTTGGTTAAAAAAATGTATAAGAAGTCTAGCTCTGTCTAATCTTTTTAAACCTAATTTAAGTCCCTTAAACTATTTTTTTTGTTAAATTACCTTCAGCTTTTGAAGAATTGTCAAACCTAAATTCTTGTTCATATTTACCAAAGAAAATCTAGGTGTTTTAGTGAAAAAAGGCAGGTTCCTTATGGGGTTAAACAACAGTAGACTCATGTACAAATGTGTTGTCTCTGTGACTGTCATGATAAATAGTCCTTAAAACAGCAGTGCAGTGGTGTGTGTTTTGTGGTCGCTGGTGGATGTTGTAGTTCGTCATAAACAGCTGTAGAGTCGTTGTTTCCTGACGCTGGTTCTCTCAGCTGTCTAGTGCTCTTACTGTTGACCCAGTGATGACCTCCACTGATAAGGAACTAAGAACTACATATAAGCACTATTCAGATCCAGGCTAAAGTACACGTGCAGCAGTTCATGTTAAACTCCTCCACCAGGTCCATCCTCTCTCCCTCTGTCTCTCTCTCTCTCTCTCTCTCTCTCTCTCTCTCTCTCTCTCTCTCTCTCTCTCTCTCTTTCCTTCTGTAATTCCACAGTCAGAACAGACTCTGTATTACCTGTGGTCCTCGGGGGTTTGTGTTGAACTCCTCCACCAGGTCCATCCTCTTTTTGGGGAGCACTGTCCCGTCTATGACAGCGTAGTTCAGACCCATCCGTCTCAGGTGAACCGCCACGATATGGAGCATGCTGGTCCACTGGGACACGATCACACTGAGGACCAAACCACACGTACAGTAAGACACACACAGCAGCCATGTTTCATCAGCCAGGTCCACTGTAAAAGCAGGACCTCAGTGGCTCACTTTGGACCCATCAAGTGGGCAGAATGGGTCACTTTGTGCAGTGGAAACAGAACAGGACCAGACCAAACCTCCCTCAGCCTTTTCATAGTCCCACATCTAGAGAATTTTCACGCTATCATTTACAAACTTCTGAAAGGCTTTTAAGTGTATCTTGTAGCTGAAATGGTTTTATTCATGGTTTCTGGTCAAGCCTGTTTTATTCTATGTTTTATGTGTAAATGTGTGTATGCTGCTGTCCGCTTGACGCAGGAGTCTGTGTTTTGTTGAATGTCTTTTTTACTCACTTCAAACCAGTTTCCTTACGAGAACAATAAATACTACTACTACTACTAATAAAATGCAAGTTTCAATTGAAAACTTTCTTTCAACTTTAATCTGTTGGATCAGTTGTTCTTGTTCTAGACTTTCTTCCTGACAGAGTAAAGTGTGATATTTTCTTTATTTCATACACACACAGCTGTCGGTCTGTTAAATTCTCTGACGACACAGTTGTGGTGTTCTTCTTAAGGTGATGATGATGACCATGGTTGAGTTCTCTTCATGTGTGACCTGGTCTGAAACTCAAGTAAATGCTCAAACTAAAATGACAGAGAACATAAACTTCAGTCTTTCAATGTGAGAGAGAAGTTTGTTATAGCTCCTACACTAACCCTTCTCTTTTATTTCCTGGTTTGGATGTATCTCTATAAAGGAAAAAAGAACAGCTTCAACAGTTTTGTTAAAGTCTGTTCTATAATTGTTGAAGCTCAGCAGAGATCTGACCTCTCTCTGGAAAAAACAACTCACTAAGAAAGAAAATCAAATCACTGATCAAGACCAGAGGCACATTTTATCTTCAGGACTCCTCTGATCTGAACTAAACACTGTTCCATGTCTTTTATTCCTTCTGATTCTGATTGTGAATGATGTTAGTAGAAGAGAGAGCAGCAGCACAGACCTTTTGTGATCGGCTCCTCGCTGCCTGATGTTCTTCAGCTCACTCACGATGGCTGAGATCTGCTCCAGAAAACACACAGAGCAGAGAGAGTAAAGCTGCTGTTGTGTGTGACTGGTGTGACTGTCCCGTTTGTGCTCGGACCTTAGTGCTTTCTCTGACGTCCTCGAACAGCTGCGGGTCGAAGCGTGTCCCGTTCAGAGACACGCAGGGCTTCAGGTCCGGGTCGGCAGCAGGAGCGGGGCTGGAGCTCAGAGACAGAGCGCTGAGCTGTTCCTCCAGAGACAGGACGATCCCATCTCCCTGGAGCTCCGACGACTCCAGAGTCTGCTCAGAGACACACACAGAGGTGAGCAGATGGAACAGCAGTGATCGTAAACCAGAGACAGGTCTATACAAATGTAATGTCTGCAGATTAGATTAGCCTTTGTTGTGTCCTTACAAGAGACATCAGAGGCACAATACTACAGTTAACACCAGAATACTTCATACAATAGGTACAAAGTCAACATGCTAAAAGCGCCTCGCCACAGTCTGCCTCCGAAAGCATCCGCAGACCGCTAGAGCCAGACAGAAGGAGCTCGAGAAGATTTGTGTGAAAAACAGCAGTTTCCATTTGAAGATTAAATATATGATGTAAATCAGGAGCACAGACACATCGCTCTTTAAATGTTATGAGAAAGACTTGAAGAGTGTTTTCATGTTCGTGTGTCATGACATGTTATGTAAGATACAGCTGACTGTGTCCAAATATGTGTGGAGTGATTTTACTTTGTAATTCTGGACATAGTTAATTTTCTTTTCCCTGTTCTGATCTGTGGAGCTTGACCTGGCCAAACTCAGGTGGAGAAGAAAATAGCTTTGGTCCGTGTTTTGGTCGGACGGCAGCAGCAGAGCGTCTGGCTGCAGATGTATCGCCCTCCTCCCTCCACAGACCGGGAGCACAATATATTCACCTATCACGCCTGGCTAATGTTTATATTTTTCAACATTTACACCCCAAAGACGAGTAGAGTTAGGGTTAGGATTAGGGCTGGAGTCAGATCAGGTCATTTGAGTAAGTTCACAGTTTTGTGAGAAGTCTGGAGAGGCCAAATAAGGACGTCCAGTCTGTAGAAGAGTTCTTCTGGCCCGTAGTGAGAAGTGGGCGTGATGAAAGAGCAGTCATACGCCTCTCGACGGCAGAGGAGAGAAGGAGCTGAGGTGGAACAGTTCTCATTCACAACAGCTCTGCGCAGCTACTACCAACAGTCGGAGCAAAGCAGGGCTGCATGTAGTGAGATCAGAGCGTAACCCCTCCAACTGAAGTGACACTCCACAAAGAAAAGAATAAACATGATTCACATCTGCACTGTACAAACTACAACTGCACGAGCCTTATGAGCTTAAACAGAGTCTTCTATCTAAAGACAACAGTTAGGGTTAGAGATCGACCGATATAACGGCTGGCTGATATTTAGATCTTTTTGCACATTGTGTCTCTGTGTTTTGAAAAGGAGCACGTGCATAAACATGTGTTTACTCATTATACAATGACACAAAACAATAGTGACATATTTTTAAAAATCAGCTTCAGCATGAGCCAAAGAAAACCCACATCAGTCGCTCTGACTTGTGACTTTTGCATGTGTCAGCAGCCTAAAAGTGACATCGCACTCTTCCCTACCTGCCCATCAGATTCTATACTTTTAATTGATAAGACGGTGGACCTTTAACTTTCTCTCATAAATCCTTCGACTCATGGTTAATATCGACATTTCATCATTTTAACTGCAATGATGATCAATAAACGTCTTTTTACAAACAACAAAATGAAACTGGACAGGACCAAGTAGTTCAGCCAATCACAGCGCTGTATTCAGATCTCATTACAACTAAATTCTTCAATCATTTAGACAGTACTAGCTGTCTTATTTTTTACAAAGTACTGCAGTTATGATTGTCTTTGTCACAAACTTTACTACAATTCAAAAAGTGAGTGGGTTCACTTTAATCTGATATAATTATTGATAAGTGTAGGAGTACCTTCCTTAGCAGAGACAGGTGGCAGCAGCACTGACGCAGGCGCAGCAGCAGAGACAGAATATGAACCGTACTAGACTTGGACTGAGGAGAGGCGGAAGAAGAGTCAGGCTGGGACATCCCGAACTCCTGAGCCACTGCACACACAACACATCAGACACATATGAGAGAGGTTTTATAGGATGTCAAGTGTCAGTGCGTTATGATGAGACTTAGGTTCAATATTAAAGAGACAGAAAACTTCAAAACGTGATGTTGCAAAACTGAAAAATTCACGATTTTGTGGCTCTGAGAGAGATTTAAGCCGGCTGCACACTAAGGAGTTTAGGATCTTTTGTGATTTTGTGACGCGCCAAAACAGAAGAGTCAACAGACATTAGGACAACAACTATTTGTCTCATAGTCACATCATCGCCCAGGAAGAACAGAGACGACACAGACAAACAGCCGCAGTGATGCACACACAGAAGGAGAGAAACCACAAAAATCTAGCTTATATGAAAAAAAATATATATAAATGATATTAATAGAAGAAATGTTAAAAACTATAAAAACTGTAAGAAATAATTACATCATTTTATACTGTTATTCTATTATATTCCTTACAATTTTTTGGCCTGATTCCTGTAGGTCAAAACAAATTCTGCGTTAACAAATGATTGTAATGCTTATAAAAGTGTGGTGCATCAGATCAGCAAATGTGATGATCACTACGCGTAGATCTCTCTGGCGGCACTGGTCCACACCTCCTAAACTCGTAGAGGGCACATCGGGTTACAACCAAGTATGTCTGATTGCAGCCCGCCAGAGAACTAACCGACACGCCCCCTCTCGACACGCCCCCTTATGACAGAAATGACGTTATTTTGGTGAACAGTGGCGTGTTGGGATCATTTTTCAGCCCGGGAAAATTAGATCTTAGATTGGCCCATTTGTTCATAAAGTTACATGACTTGGTGGGTGGTTGAATGGTTAAGAACTGCGCAAATAAACTTTTGCCTTTCAGCATCCACGTTAGAGTCCCGCTCAGGAACTTCTGTCTTATTTTATTTTATCTTTTAACCAATATCTACTCCACCTCTCATACATTCTCGTCTCCAGTAGTAAAGTGCTTAGTTTTAGTCACGACATGGTCATAGTCCGGACTCAGCTCAGGGCTTTCCTCCCTGACCTCTCCTCTGCTCCGCGGCAGCGCGCGCTTGGACACACACACATGAAGCACGCGCTCACAAAAACACATAAAGCGCGTTCTGATCCACAAAGACAAACTTGTGTCTGAATCTTTTGTCAAGTTTTGTGTGGAAATGCGCTCCGCTCCGCCGCGGTGCTTCGCGCATTTAAATCTGCTGAAGTGTTCATTCATCAGCCGTTTTTGTTCGTAACTCCGAGAATATACAACAGATTTACTTGAAACAAAGCTTGACTGAGAGCTTATAGTATGTGGAGTGTGTTTTTGGGCTCCAAACTGTGTCAAGAGTCTTTCATTAAGAGCTATGTGCTATGAATCACATCATAAACCTGAGGCAGCAGCTGGCTCCGCCCCTCCTATCACTGTGCGCACTTTGCCTGCTGCAGCTGTATGAGCGGGGCCTCTCTCTGTCTCTCTGGCCCTCTCTATCTGTCTGTCTGTGTGTCTCTCTCTTTCTCTCTCTTCAACCACAGAGGCCACCGGCCCAAAAGTCACGCGGCCCACCGGGAAACGTCCCGACTCTCCCGATTAGCCAGCACGCCCTTGTTGGCGAATATACAAACCGTATTCATACAAAAAATGTCCAGACCTATGGTAAAAGACATATTAACCGGGGGTGTAATTTAGAATAAGCATCTTAAAAAAATCTATTTTAAAACCCGACACGGAGTGGAGCTCCACCGGCAGTGAAGCTGCTCCATTTCCGGTGCTAGAAAAACGTTATAGTTAGAACCAGAGGCACGACGATTAAGTTTAGGAGAAGAGTTAGGGTGATGGCTAAGGTTAGGACAAAGGTTTGGGTAAAGGTTAAGATAAAAAATATAACAGTTTAGGCCCGTTTAGCAACAGTTATAAATTCGTCACCATGGCAACCACCTCGCTTTTGTCCCTCTGGACCTGACTATCAGCACTAACCACTGGAAAACACCTAAAATCAGACAAAATAAAAAGTATGTAATAAATAAAGCAATTAAAAATAAAGACATTATTCTCCAGGTCAATTTTTAATAATTCCAGCAATATTATTAAATAATACTAAACGTAATTTGGGAGAAAATGCCCCCAAAGTACAAATAATAATTAAATTAGTCAACTTTCCATCTATAGAGTTAGTATATTCACCGAGGTTTCAAATTTTACGTCTCTGGCGTCTTTATCGTAAAGGGTTAATGTGAATATCGCCACCTAGTGCAAAGACTGTTCACGACACTAGTGCTCACGACACGCCTCCATCTTGCAGTCTGCAGCGGGACCCTACTCGTTACAACTGGGCCAAAACTCCTGTAGTGTGCAGCCGGCTTTACTGAACAAGATTCATCGAGCAGTGTTTGTTTACCCGTTGATAGATATTGTTTACCCAGCAACATTTTGACTGAAAGAGCATTGTTAATGTTGTAATGGTGTATGTGTGAATGTGTGTGTTTGTGAATCTTGTTTTTTCTTATGTATTGTACAATTTGTGTTTTTTCATTGCTGCTGTTTTCTGCTGCTTTATCCTTTTTCTTAGGGGACCCCTCGAAAACGAGATGGCTTCATCTCAAGGGGTTAATTCCTCTTAATAAAAAATGTCAGCATAATGGGAAAAAGCACCTCTCTGACCTCTGTCAAAAGGGTTTGCTGTGGATGTGCCGGTCTTGCTCAGGTCTTTCTCCTCGTGTCTCTTCAGGTAGTTCTGCAGAGTGGATCTAAAAGACAACACACATACGTCACAAATGACCTTTTAGACTTCTTCAAATGAAATCAGTCTAAAGTCTGGAATGGAGACAAAATACTTTTCAAGATAGAAATCAGTCAGCCACATTTGAATTGTACTAAAGATATGAAACAGATCGAGCATTCTTGATAAAAGCAAAAGCTCCACAATAGTACAAAACAAACTTCACCACGAGTGACTTTCTGCTCCAGTTGTTGAGCAGAAACTGATATGCAAACCATGGATACCCAAATGTGTGATCATTTTAAGTCCACACACATTAAATCCCTCACATTTAGCTTGGATGTCAGTTAAAAGTGTGCCTCCAATCACTTTTATCGTTTGAACATTGTGATGAACATTTATTTAAACCTAGTCAGGGTTCCCACTCATATCCCAAGAACATTTTCCAGGACATTTCCAGGACATTCGCAACAAGGATTTTATGTAATCACGACATCTACATCACCTAAATTTAGCCTGTTTTGCCAAGTTTGTGACAGCCCAATAGTCCACATTTATGACAATCAAAGTGTATAAATCAGTCGTGTGGCCAGTTCTCAGTCAAAATGTGATTTTGTCAGACGGGGCAATTTGCAAAGCTGCAGTTTGCTTTGATAGCCTTTTTTAGGTGTTTCATGAGCATCACAGTTACAGTATTTTTGCAGTGGTGCAGGGAGAAAAACATTAGTGGGGGGTCTGGGGGTCCTCCTCCTGAGGTTTTTGAAAAATGAAGTCAATTTTGGTGCAACCTGATGCATTTTACAGATTTCCAGCAGCTGAAGAACATGAGAAAAAATCATGGTTTGGTTGGACACTTTTTACCTCAGGCCTTTGAACTAAAATCAAACTACTGTTGACCTTATTTTGTGAAAATTTATAACTCCAATTAAAACATTTGGATAAACAGCCAAGTGAAAAAATTATAAATACATTTTTGGATGTAAGTTTTTGCAATCTGGGTTTGTAAATCCTATACTTTTTAGCAGTTTTACATTAGTACAAAGGCATTTTTTTATTATTACTATGTTTGTACGTTGCAAAAATCCGTTTTTTTTTGTTTGAGCACTGTTATAAATTTTATTATTGAGCCAAATTATTTTCCAGAAAAACATTATATTTTCCATGACATTTGGCTGTTTTTCTCATTTTCCATGTGTTTTCCATGACTGGAAATTGAGCTATTCATTTTCCAGATTTTCCAGGTTTTCCAGGACACGTGGGAACCCTGCTATTGAGTAAAGTGTTCTAACAGTGTCTCTCATCATTCGTTTACTCACAGTAGTTCATGCATGTTTTCACCTTCCACCTAATACTGCCCACTTTTCTGTATTTACTTGTTAACTAAAAAAAATCTAATTCTGAGTACAATTTTTAGGCTCATAATTGTCATGTTGTCTCTTTCCAACAATAAAAACTATTACATTTGACAATGAAGAGATGGAGCTCAGCATGTCTGTAGTTTTCAACTTGAATTTTATGTTTTATGCACAAAATGCGTTTTCCAGATCTAAATATGCCATAGTTTATCATAATGACTACAACATGACTACTAGCTAAGTGCTACAGAACTTTTACATCTGCTGCAGCCGAAGCTTTTGCAGAGGAAGAGTTTGTGGAGATGGTCTTATCACCGACTGAAACAACCGAAGTTCACCTGCTCCACCTGAACCTGTCTGTCTATCAAATACTTTGTAAAAACACACTAAGTCTCCTCTAATGAGTTTATCTATGAGTAGTTCTCAGACTTTCACACCAAGTGGCATCTAACATAGTCCAGGCTTTTCAAGAACCATCAGATCCAGGCAAAGACTTAATCAGAGCTACATTTCTGCTAAACATAAACTAAAACAAAACTACTTCTTATGAAAACCACAGTTGAGTACCAGTTAACCACAGCTTGAGAAACACTAGTGACTGTGGCGGTAGCTCGTGTCGTGTGTGTTCGACCTGACTCTTGAACGTAACATGAGCGCCACCATCATCTTTAACATCAGTCCTCGTTGGCCTAAAGCAGGGGTGTCAAAACTTTTTTCACAATGACATTAGACCTTACATGGAACGAAGGAGGACCATCAAATAATGCTGTAAAAATGTTTCCCTTTGACCTAAATAAATGAACCCCCACACTATTAATAAGGCATTAAACATTGATTTAAGGTTATGCAACATCAGAATGTTTGTTATTTCAACTATGTTAGAAGAATTCCTCAAACTTTACATTAAAAGTATCCTTTTTGTAATATGGGCCAATCTAGTAGGCAGTAATAAGTCTAAGGGCCAAAAAAAAAACTTGCTCCAAGCTGTGTGATCCACCAGTGAGTATCCCCCATTCTGTTTAAATGTCCTTTCGTTCAGCCGATGTGTTCAAACAAACATTTCTGCTTTTGTGGACCGCTGGAGCGTGCACAAGGGGTTAACTCAGGACAGCTCCCGACTCTTGGAGAGCACAAAAATACTTTGTAAGTCATTCTGTGCCCTTCAAAAGATTATTGTTCTCAGTGTGGGTCTCAGTATGTACACCTGACCTTCTGTCTGACTGTGGAGGAATCTGAATATTCACAGCTTCCCCTTTTTCTTTTTGTCAATGTTTACTTTCACTTAAAGGACTCATACCAAACTAAATATAGATTTGTTGGTCTCTTGCCAAAGCAGCTGTGGTGATTGGTACAGCGGATAAAAGTATCTACTGCCATGAAAGGCAGGTATGGTTTTAAATGTGTGAGAATAATTTAGCTAATTGGCTTTAAAAATGATTTTGTACTTACCCCTCAATTAGTGAAGTAATAAAATGGTATATTTTCCTTATTTCTTGTCTCGCTTGTGTCGCTTTGCCATATTTTATTATATTTAACTTGGTCTGGCAGTGTTGGATAAATGATTTTGCCAGTTGTGTAAGTTTGGCTGATAATTGTAATGAGTTCTTTCTGAACTTTCTACTGTACATTAAATAAACCATATTAGTTCATACTGTTACCTGGACTGTGCAAAGACCACATCGTACACGGCCTTCTCGTCCTCAGACAGTGTGAGCTGGTGCACCACACAGGAGCGCTCCGGGAGAGACACCTGCACATACACACACACACCCACACACATGTTGGGTTTCCATGTGTCATGGGGACATTACATTGACTTACATTCATTTCATGGACCCTTACCCTAACCTTAACCTTAGTGGCTACTTGTCTAAACTTAACCCAACCCTCACCCTAATCCTAACCTTAACCTTATTTGAACTTAAAACCATGTTGCTGATCTCATAATGAAGGATTTACATCATGGGGACCTGCTTTTTGTCCCCATAAGGAAGGCAGGTCCCCAGAAAGTGAGGGTGTATACAAATTTTGGTCCTCACAAAGTGATGAATACACGCTCATATACACACACAAAACACTCAATATTAAAGCACAACTGAGTAACTTCAGCAGCAGTGTAAAAGTACAGTTGTCCAAAATATTCAATATGCAAATGAAAAATAGTGTGTTTATATAAAAGGCAGACCAATGATTCTGTTACTGTTGATGTTGAATACAAATCCCTTATAATCTAAATAAAAGAATGAGTCGACTAATAAAATGTTGGTCGACCGAGACTCCATCGACCGATTAATGGACTAAACGACTAAAGAACATTAAAGCACTCATCTGACTGTACGTCCTTGTTATTCCTTTGGCTGACAGTCCTCTGTGTAGAGCTGGGCAATAGATTGAATTTTAGATAATAACATGAATGTTATATTGAAGAAATGCAAAAATTCAATATTGACAATATCAAAATTTAAAAAAAAAAATGTGATAAAAAAGCATACAATTAACAATACAAATAAATAAGTGAGAAATAGAAATACACAAGGCAAGTTATGGGTTGAGGTCATTTTCTGCTCTCCTGCTCATGTCGCCTGCAGAAAGAGACGCCGTACGTCTAGTTAAATGGAGAAACTTCTTTGATTTAAACAACAAAACAGGCGAGAGCTGCAGTCTGTTTGGATCAGGTCTGAACCGTCTCCTGAGGCTTAAGACAGTGTTTTATCACCTGAATGTAACGAGTCTGAAAGGATACAAAAGTCATATTTTGCAGTTTGTGGCTGACACTGATGCAAATTTCATTCACAAAATTGAATTAATATCCTGGATCATCATTTTTTGACAAATTATCCAATTACATACAATATTAAAAACAAATATTAATAAAATTCAAAACATAATGCATATAATTGATCAGAAAAAAAAAAAAAAAACAAAAATAATAAAAAAAATAAAAAATAATACAAAATAATGATTATCAAATTCAAAGTAACGCAGCATTACATAACAAAATTGAGTCAGAAACATTCTGTTGACTGGGTTGTAATATTAGAGACCTAAATACGATAGCTATCGAAGCTAGCTACTGATTAATCGACTGAAAGCAAAAGTAGTTTGAGATTTTCATATAAACATTCAGAATAAGTTTGCAAGGTGCTTTCTATCTAAAAAGAAACCAACTCACAAAAATATCACGTCTCACTTTATTTGAACATTTACAATGTCATTTTCTTAATTTGTTTTTTAAAAGAACTTTTTGTTTCTTGTTTACCACAGACAATTTACTAAATATTTTGTTTTTGCATATCTTCAAGACAACAATCACAAAATGATCTAATAATTCGATAGATTACACACTTGTAATTTCAGGTTGTATTAAAACTAGATATTTGATGCTTGATCTATTGGTAATCTTACTTTAGTCAGTCAAAATCTTCTCATAATATCTTATAGAACAGATACATCTGACTTAAGACGGTCCTTTTTCTGATAATTAAATCTTAAGTAATACTTTGCTTTAACACATTTATGTTGAACTGACAGACGATTGACCAAATATTGTAATCAAGACACACTATTGACCCTATTTTGTCCCGCCCACTTTTCTAGGATTTGCACTTGCTGTTTAGCCCTGTTACGGTAGTTTACATGTTTGTCCGTCTGTCTTCTGGGGCAATTTCAACCATATGCAATGACAGTTAAAATAAAACCATCTTGTGAAGTCTACAGGCTAAATGCAGCTAAACAGGAAGTACAATTCCTAGAAAAGTGGGCGGGACAAAATAGGTCAATAGAGGTTATGCACTGACATCATTTTGCTTAGCAACATTTAGAATGAGTGGTATTCTTCAATGTACTGTATTTCTTTTTTGTCGTGGCAACAGCTTGTTAGCTGCAAGTTTGTCTGCTAAAACAGTTGATGATTTAGGACATTTTAACTGCAACAAACGGACTTAAAAACATCTTTTTTAAGAAGAAAAAGGTAATAAGTTCAACTGTGTGTGATTTCAATGTCTGATAAATGTGAGAAGCTAAAGTTTATCTGCTTTACTACAACTGTTGACTTGATTTTCTCTGTTTACATGTCAAACCCAGTGCTCAGTCGACTTGTTGTAGGTTCAATAAACTGTAGTTTATTTTTCCTGTTTTAGCTGTTTATTGAACTCTTACAAGAGAAAATGTTCTTTCTCTCCATTAACTCTCATGCATCCTTGCCACTCAGCATTCACATTTAGAATGCTGTGATGTCACCTGCATAACCTCTACAAGAATCGAAATATTCATTTTTCTTGTTGAAACCTTTTTTGACCAACTGCCTTTCTGCTTTTACAAATTACGACATAATGAAAGACTTGTACTACATGTTTTCTTACATGTATGTGAGTAAACTACAGTGAAAGTTTTACCTTGATAGCTATTTAACTTTCTTTATTTCTTTCTTGTTCAAATAAAATGCAGTCAAAATACATTCTAAAACACACACGGCCTTGTTACCAGAGGTTTTCCGGTTGAGTCCAGCTGGTCCTTGGTTCTCCGCAGCAGCAGGCTCCTGGTCAGAAGGTTCAGTCTCTCACGACCTCTCTTAGAACCATTGTCCACCTGAGCTTTCCACAGTTTGTACTCATCAAACGGAGCGCAGCGAAGGAACCTGCACACACATCATCACACCGAGTCATTCAAGGAGATCTATTCCACAGTTTGTACTCATCAAACGGAGCGCAGCGAAGGAACCTGCACACGTCACATCACACCGAGTCATTAAAGGAGATCTAGTCCACAGTTTGTACTCATCAAACGGACGAAGGAACCTGCACACACCACATCACACTGCACACACCACGTCACAGAGTCGTCATAATGCTTCATTTCCAATCATTCAGGGTCGGGCTCAGATACGGGAAGAAACAGGTGCGCTGAGAATGAGCCACTCCGAGCAACGGCCTCGCGTTTGAACATTATGCTTCGCCTCGGAAGCAACCGTGGCCCACGAGCATCACCCGTAATAGTCTACAGCGTACTGGAATCGCTCCTGCCACTACCAGGAATGCAGTGTGGACGCTTTATCGAACCAGAGCGCGTGGTGGATGTCTGGACAAAACCCGACTGGAACATCACAACATGAGTCTGCTTTGTCTTGCTTTTCACGTGAACACGCACAGAGAACAGCACTGAAGAGCCAGGACAGAATCCAGAGTCAGGATCAGAAGTCCCCGTGCTCTGACTGGAGAGCTACGCTGTGGTGAGTCTGACTGACCTGATGGTTGTCTCTTGTCAACCTTGCACTCTTAAAATGCCTGGTTTTAAACTAAATGACGCATAAAGGCTAAATGAATTAGGGCTATTTTATTTACTTATATAACATTCAGTCTGTTGATTTTTTACGTGTACAGTTTGTGAACAGGGGGTACTCTGGACATAGCCAAGCAATTTAGGGGATCCTTAGGGCAAAAAAGGTTGAGAACCTCTGTGTTAGATCAGAAGCAAACATCTCCAGTAACTCCTGATAAAGTGAGGACATTAAAGCGAGTTAGTTCGAAGCACTTACTTGAGCAGGGAGTACATGTCCAGCAGGTTGTTCTGGATGGGAGTGCCTGTGACCGCCCAGCGCGCCCGGGCCCTCAGCTGGCACACGGCTATGGACGTCTGCACTTTGGGGTTCTTTATGTTGTGGGCTTCATCCAGGACTATTCTCTCCCAGGCCACCCTGAGCAGAGGAGTGGCACGAGGAGGCTGTAAGAGAGACAAAGTGTGAGCAGAGGAGAGGCTGTAAGAGAGACAAAGTGTGAGCAGAGGAGAGGCCTGAGGAGGCTGTAAGAGAGACAAATGTGAGCAGAGGAGAGGCTGTAAGAGAGACAAATGTGAGCAGAGGAGAGGCTGTAAGAGAGACAAAGTGTGAGCAGAGGAGAGGCTGTAAGAGAGACAAAGTGTGAGCAGAGGAGAGGCCCGAGGAGGCTGTAAGAGAGACAAAGTGTGAGCAGAGGAGAGGCTGTAAGAGAGACAAAGTGTGAGCAGAGGAGAGGCTGTAAGAGAGAGACAAAGTGTGAGCAGAGGAGAGGCTGTAAGAGAGAGACAAAGTGTGAGCAGAGGAGAGGCTGTAGAAGAGGCAAAGTATGAGCTGAGCCCTGTACTACAAAGCTAGATTTGGGGTTTAGTGTGGTAAGTTTTGGGTTAAACGTGGTCTGGTCCTACGACACTGGATCACTTCCTATCGGGGCAGATCTCTATGGCAACAGGCGGCAAACGCATAACCTGCTCCGGGTTAGGGTTAGGGTTAGGGTTAGGGTTAACCCTAACCTAACCAGGATAAGTTCCCGAATAAGTTAAAAAGACGAGTTGCTAGCCAATCGGAGACGAGAGCTTAGGCTTTTGTCGAAGGGGGGGGGGGGTAACCTAATAACGGCGAATTCTTTTATATCAGTGCGATGCGCACTCAACTTGTTAGGAGCCATGATATCTTATGGTCTATGTAACAGTAAGAGTTAAGAATCCCGTTTATTCTGATATAAAATAAACTCTTTCATTGTCAGATACATTGAATGTCTGCACTTTGTGCACCGTTGGCTGTGGATCTTTACGCATCACTAGGACTCAGACAAAGACTTGTCTAAAGACACTATAGTTGATCTGTTGAGAACGTTCATTTTGTCTACTTTAAGTAAAATAGTTCAAGTTTTCTTCTATATCAGACAAATATTACACAATTTCAGCCTTTGTCTGATATAGAAGAAAATGTTTGGTGATGTCTGCACAAGTGCTTTAGTCTGTCCATACACGACCATTAAAATAACTCTGCAGCGTAACTTCTTACGCGCATACAGCGCGTTTCCTTCGCTTAGATTTTAACACTCGTAGATTTCGCTTCATGATTGACGCTTCCTCAAGTTTGAACGTCCAGCTCGGTTGTTCTGATTGGTCAGTTTGCGTTAACCCCGCCTCTGCTCAGTGAACTCACACGGCTTCATTGAGAAAATCCAGGGTTAACAAACCGAGTTGTGAACTTGTTTCGTAGGACAGTTAATCCAGAGAGCCTCATGTCTGGGTTAGAGAAACCTATCCAGGATAAGTTTAGCGACGTTCGTAGTACAGGACTCTGCTGATGAGAAAGAGCAGATCTACACCTACCACTGCCTGGGCTGTGTCTGAAGTGGTGTCCTCTGCTTTGTCTTTGGGAGGAGGAACTTCTTTGGAGACCAGACCGTACGTTGTGACCACCACGTCATGATCCGCTAGACTGAAATACATCAAAACTCAGTCAGACAATCCAAAGAAGTCTACACGCTTACTTTTGTATAGAGAGGTTTGGGCACAATGATGTCAAAAATCCAATTGTATTTTCTGTATTTAATGAAGCAGTTTGTATTTAATCAGACTATTTCAGTCTGTTTAGTATTTATATTTTTCATTGATTAAATCAATCATTTGTTAAAGACCACAAGGTGACTGTTCCTGCTTTTGAGAAGCTTATGCAGTTATGAAAAAATGCCCATTTCATAAAGGACTTTTATAATTTTCTACAACAGAATCCTCGATTTTTCTCCGCCTTTAACAGAACACTTCTATCATCGACCATCTCTATGACCTTGTTTATCACTTTTTAATCAATTGTCGGCTTTCATGAACTGCTTAACACAAACATTTCTCCACAATTCAGCTACAATAAAAAAACGGTAAAGAAATGGTGATTTAATTCCAGTTTGATACAAGATTTTTCAGTAACTGCTGTGCAAAGAATTTTTATTTTTAAAAACTAAATTCTTCTCAACCTTAAAGTGCAAATGACAGTATTTCAGTTAAACACAGTGATTATATTTCAAATTTCACTAAACAATTTGTTTGTTTTCCCCTAGATTGGCTCTTTTTATGAAGATTGTAGTTGTATTTTGTACGGCGCTCCATAGTACTCACGAAAAAATAAATATTTATCTCGTTCGTTTTCTCGTAATTACGAGATAACTTTCTCGTAATTACAAGATCATTTTCTTGTAATTACGAGATAATTTAAATGGCTTTTCCCACATTCTGTTTCCCACACGCTTCGTTTAGGCTAAGCTAGTGACTTTATCCACAACAAGTATCTTTTCTGTGCTAGCTTGATGTTTCTAAATAGCTAAGATGTACTTGTGGATTTCGTTATGCTTAATTAAATGCCTGTGGTCTTCACTGCAATGTTTACGGTCTACAAATAGGATAAAACTAGCTGTAACGTGACTGTGACTCACGCTACAGTTAGCAGGCTATTATCAAGACGGCCAGTGTGTGGAGCTGTTCACCCACCAGAAAGAAGCCTAGTGTAATCGGTAGTTTTTTTCGCCATCATTTGACTTGCAACATACGGGCATTTTTGCAGTTCCCTCCCACTCTGGGTGATCCATGCTGAAGTGTAGCAAATGTACAGCACTTCTCTCCTTTTTGGCCAAATAAATTGAAAACCAGACGCTGGAGCCACAGAAAAACTGCCGCACATTTCTAAGGATGAGTGAGAGTGACTGTCAACAGTCAAGAAGATCAAGTTTATTTAAAAAACCTGCCGATTACCGCTAGCTTCTTTCTGGTGGGTGAACAGCTCCACACACTGGCCGTCTTTATAATAGCCTGCTAACTGTAGTTTGAGTCCACAGTCACGTTAACAGCTAGTTTTATACTTTTTGTCGACCGTAAACATTGCAGTGAAGACCACAGGCACTTAATTTAACATAACGAAATCCATAAGTACATCTTAGCTATTTAGAAACATCAAGCTAGCACAGAAAAGACTACTCGTTGTGGATAAAGTCACTAGCTTAGCCTATAGGAAGCGTGTGGGTATACAGAATGTGGGAAAAGCCATTTAAATTATCTCGTAATTACGAGATAGTTTCTCGTAATTACGAGATAAATATTTTTTTTTTCGTGAGTACTATGGAGCGCCGTAATTTTGTTACTTAGCAACCAAAACCAGAGAAATGACACAGATGTTATGATTTGACAAATGACACTTAAAATGTGTTAAATGATTACTTAAAACTGTGGAGGGATTCTGTTTTGGAACTCAGATTACTTCCTGTAGTTTTCAGCTTTTGTTGATTTCTTCATTATTTGTAACTTAAAACTGCTGTAAAACTTTCCACAAAAAAATCCTAAACTTTTCCAGGGTCTAGAAATTGGAACAGACTGACTTCCATGACTTTTCCGACTGTACTGTACTGGGTCAGAGAGAACAGTGACATTATTTTTGGCCAAACCGAGGCTTCGTGTTCTGTTTTGAGTCAGTCGCTCACAGCTTGGCGCTCCTCTCGCGGTTGGGTCCGTGGTACAGGTACACAGACAGCTTCCCTGGCTTCACGTGTCGCTCGATCTCCTTCTTCCAGTGGTGAACCAGAGAGGCGGGGCAGACGATGAGCGTGCTGCAGGAGCGGAGCAGGCTGGAGTCTATAACACACACACACACACACACACAGTCAGAACGCTCCAGGATTCTACTCTTCAGATGCACAAATGAAGCACCTTGTTTGGAGATCCAGTCCTGCGCGGCGGCCTCTCTCTCTTTTCTCTTCTTGGCCAGGATGAGAGCGATCATGGTCAGGGTTTTGCCCAGACCCATGTCGTCAGCTGAAAGACACAAACTCAAGTGAAACCAAGGATTTTCTGGTTCACTGACATGTTTTTAATGATCAGTATCAGTAAACGTCACATGTACAGGGCTCCGGGAAGTATTTGCATTTTGTCAAGTTACAGCCCTGTTCCAAATTGTATTAAATTATTCTCTTATCTCCAAATTCCACACAATACCCCTGTTAAGACAATTGGATTTTTTTTTTTTTACATTTTTTGACTACCATACAGGCCTGAGTGGTGCAGTACTGCAGAGATGGTTGTTAGATGGTTGTTAGTGAACTAAGCAAGACTAGACCATCAGAGTCTGAACCGAGAGTAACTGCACTAGGCAGCTAGCATCATGTTTAAAGCAGAATTACACTAAAACTAAAAGGGACCAATTCAGATATAGGGTACATCTCCAGAAATGAGGAAAAATATAACATTTTTGGAATCCAGATAAAATATTTGGAGGGCCAGTTTTGCCCCGGGCCTTAAGTTGAATAGACCTGGTCTAGACTCTTATTGAGCATTGAAGGAAACTCATCTGCAGACTTCATTTACACTCTGTATGTACATTTCTGGTCAATAAACTTGTTTTGGTTAAGTGCACAATTAGATTTCAGAATGGAGTCAATGGAAATGTGGTCTTTAGATCTTAAAATCTTCAGATTAGATTAATTAATCAATCAATACATTGTAAATAAAGATTTGGCAACTTCTCACTTGGGTGAGTGGTGCCTGAAGGAAAGTTTAGCTTCTATTTCGATTCTATATCAAATCCTGAAGCTTTATCTGTACTCACTGTTCTGTGTTCCAACTTACAGAGGTTAGATCAATCTTTCATAAAATCTTTCATAGATGAGAGAGTGAAATGAGTGACCATTTGAAACATCTGTTTATAACTTAGATTCAGCTTCTGCTAGAGGTTGTAATCACTCCTCTTTTATAGAAGATATTCTATACATTTACTTTGTCTCTCTTCATCTGGCTCAATAAGACAAAGCAAGACTCCTGTGTAAGACACTTTCATTTTCTTTTACACAAGATTCAACTTTTATCAAAAGGAAACCTGTGGTCTGTTGTTTGTTTCATTTAGCAACAACACACAGAGCAAAGCAGGTTGAGTGGTTTGAGACTCCTGGCTTACGGTGGAGTTCAGAGTCAGAACAAGTCACATCAACAGTCTTATCACTAAACTAAAATTAGGTTTGAGTCTAAAGAGCACAGACAGTTCTAGTGAAATAATTATACTAATTTTGACAAACGTGATTATAAAACTTCCTCCTTTTTACCAGCCTGACAAAAGGATTTCTGAAGCTTCATGGTAGTTTCTGACTCTGACTGCAGTTCATTTTTAATCCACCAGATGGTGCTATAGAATGCACTATGCAACAGGTCCTTTTTTGAACGACAGAGGTGAGATTTTAAAAGCAGAACAGAACACATGAAAGAACCAAGAGAAAGTCCTCACATTCCCTTAGCCCCTGCTCAGTCAGAGGAACTCCCCTGTCACATGGTTTCAGTTTGTGAAAGAGGGTCTGTATAGTCTGGAAAATGCACTGTAAATAAATCATTAGGTGCACGGTCTTAGAAAGTCAAAGTTGTTTTTCCCTTACACATAACTCTGCTGTACAAAAGCTAAAAACACTTTCGCCCTTCACTAGAGCCACCTGCCTTGTATTTGCTCAACATACAGCTATTGTATTAACCCTGTTTGAACTGCTTCAATTCACAGTTCAACCTGGGATATTGAAGGGTTTCATTGTCCAAAGAGGCTTCTAGTTAAGTTCTTCTGGTATTCTATCATCAAGTAAGAGTTAAATAGAGACAGCTAACCATAAAACCACCACTTCATGACATCACAGGTGAAACAAGCTTTAGTTGAAGAATTCTGGATTACTTAAACATTTGTGAATGAAACTAAACACAACTTTGAGAATGTTTTGCTGAAGAAACAACATTCTAAATGGCTAGCTACAAAAGTGAATTCTGCATAATATGGACCTTTAACCTGTTATTTTTCTGGAGGAAAAGGAAATAAATAGATCTAAATGTGAGAACAAATAAAAATAAAGTTAGTGTTGTAGGGTTAGTTCCTGGTCTGACTAGAAAGTACCAGCCCCAAGAGCAGGAGCTAAACGTCCCTTAAGTGTGACCTACAGTAAAAGCAGTGCTCACCCAGGATTCCTCCACAGGGGTTCTGCTCCTCTCTCCACAGCAGCCAGGCCCAAAGCTCTCCTCTGAATGGGCCAGCAGAGGGACCTGACACACACACAGATAGTGATGGGTCATTTGAAGTTGAGGTATCGAGGCTTGTACTGAGTAATAGGTGCGTGTCAAATGAAGTCCTGCTTCAGTTTGCCAAAAACCACGTGATCTGTGAATGTGAAGCTTCACTTTTGGGAAGATGACGTCATCGCTTCTTTTACAGTTCCACTTCACTCAAGAATATGCAATTCAACCTCAAAAACCACAGCTTTATTTTTCTCACGCAAAACTGACAACCAACTGGGAAATTAAGTTTATGGACCACTCAATAGAGTTTTCCTCATCCCATAAACACTTGGAATATGGATTAGCGATGACCTAAAGTATGATAAACAGGTCGACCATGTGTGTCGTCAGGTCTCAAAGCAGCTGTTTTTGCTCCGCAGACTATCTCTATATGTTCAAGACAAAGAGTTGTTAGTTAAATTTACAAATCATATATACGTCCACATTTTGAATCTGCTGCTCCATCATGGTCATCACTGACTATCTCTCAAACTGCAGTCCTGGAAAAGCCGCAGAGACGGGCTATACGTGTCATTTTGGGATACCATTATACAAAACTTTAAATGATTCAGACTATGCAGATTTACGATTTGTGCCACTCAAACATCGTAGAAACTTTCACTTGCTTGCTATGGTTTAAACTGCTTCACTCCTTAGTGCCAAGAGCTCTTTTCCAGTTCTGTCCTAAGCTTCATACATCCAGCATAAATGTGCGGAGACAAAGATTGGAATTGCCGGAACTGATATACCCAACGTCACGCACCTTTGATCGCTCACCTATTCTTTTTGCAATCAATTGTTGAATTGTGTCCCACGGCTGTGGAGCTCGCGTGGGTTGAGGAGTTCAAGTCCTCACTGTGGAGCGACCAACAAATCCCATATATGAACTTTTGTACTGAACATTTGAAATGTTTTTATCTATTGCAATGCCCTTTGACGGGCACGGCATTCCAATAAGTTTAATAAAAATAAAAGCGCAGACAAAACACTGATTTCATTCACTTTTCATTCATATTTGCAATATTAAGTCCTTAGCTTGCTTTGCTTTTAATCACTTTACATATAAGATTACGTTCTCTAGTTTGGTTTATTTTACAGACTACTGCCTGTTTAACACTTGTTGTGGTGTTCAGTGGACAACGAGCCAAGCTTACATACACAGTTCAACATTTTCTGGTACAATTTTTGCAAGGTAAAGTGTAAAGTGTGTGTGTTTTACAGTGAGAGACATCATGGGTGTTTCGTAGCATCATTTGACTGAGCTGTTTCAGAAAGTGCTTCACTCTAGCTGAGCTGGACTAAAGTGACAGGCTTTATGTTTTGTACAGGACAGAATTATGTTGGAATTGTTTAATATTTAAATATTCTTGAAAATCCAAGCTTCATTTGAATGTGATGCTTCCCACTTTCACTTGTAGCCTGACATTAAAACATGATTGGGTAAATCTCCAAAGAAATATGTTTGAGCGTGCTGATGTGTAAAGTGAATGATTGTCGTGGTGAAGGTTGGTAGTTTGAGGCTGCTAAAAACTGAATATTGTCAATGTGAAATACTTGAATGCATAATTTATTAATACATTTTGTAACTCACTACATGTGTTGATTTTCAGTAAAACATTGTTTTATTTGGTTTATGACACTGCATCATTTAACGTGTCTTACATTTTATGACCACAAGAGGACGTCGTGGAGCAAATGAAGCAATTAGCAAGGCAGCTGCTCATGGACCGTGGTTCATGAGGCTTCATTTGTCCATCACTACCACACAGAGCACAAGTCTGCTTTACACTTCACAAGACAGGCACAGAGGAATTTAGATCAGGAATTACAGAGGTGGAAAAACCTTGGTGCCAGGACAGTGTGAGTGTGATGTGAGTGTGTGAGGACCTTGACGCTCTTTGGTCTCGGGACAGTGTGAGTGTGATATGTGAGTGTGATGTGAGGATCTTGATGCTCCCGGACAGTGTGAGTGTGATGTGAGTGTGATGTGAGGATCTTGATGCTCCTGGGACAGTGTGAGTGTGATGTGAGTGTGTGAGGACCTTGATGCTCTTCCGGTCCCGGGACAGTGTGAGTGTGATGTGAGTGTGTGAGGACCTTGATGCTCTTCGGTCCCCGGACAGTGTGAGTGTGATGTGAGTGTGATGTGAGGACCTTGATGCTATTTGGTCCCGGGACAGTGTGAGTGTGATGTGAGGACCTTGACGCTCTTTGGTCTCGGGACGTGTGAGTGTAAAGTTAGTGAGTGTGTGAGGACTTTGACGCTCTTTGGTCTCGGGACAGTGTGAGTGTAAAGTTAGTGAGTGTGTGAGGACTTTGACGCTCTTTGGTCTCGGGACAGTGTGAGTGTAAAGTTAGTGAGTGTGTAGGACCTTGACGCTCTTTGGTCTCAGGACAGTGTGAGTGTGATGTGAGGACCTTGATGCTCTTTGGTCTCGGGACAGTGTGAGTGTAAAGTTAGTGTGTGTGTGAAGACCTTGACGCTCTTTGGTCTCAGGACAGTGTGAGTGTGATGTGAGGACCTTGATGCTCTTTGGTCCCGGGACAGTGTGAGTGTGATGTGAGGACCTTGACGCTCTTTGGTCCCGGGACAGTGTGAGTGTGATGTGAGTGTGAAGTGAGGACCTTGACGCTCTTTGGTCCCGGGACAGTGTGAGTGTGATGTGAGTGTGAAGTGAGGACCTTGATGCTTTTTGGTCCCGGGACAGTGTGAGTGTGATGTGAGTGTGAAGTGAGGACCTTGACGCTCTTTGGTCTCGGGACAGTGTGAGTGTAAAGTTAGTGTGTGTGTGAGGACCTTGACGCTCTTTGGTCCCGGGACAATGTGAGTGTGATGTGAGGACATAGATGCTCTTTGGTCCCGGGACAATGTGAGTGTGATGTGAGGACATAGATGCTCTTTGGTCCCGGGACAATGTGAGTGTGATGTGAGGACCTAGATGCTCTTTGGTCCCGGGACAATGTGAGTGTGATGTGAGGACCTAGATGCTCTTTGGTCCCGGGATAGTGTGAGTGTGATGTGAGGACCTTGACGCTCTTTGGTCCTGGGACAGTGTGAGTGTGATGTGAGTGTGATGTGAGGACCTTGATGCTCTTTGGTCCTGGGACAGTGTGTGTGTGAGGACCTTGATGCCCTTGGGGTCAGGTGTCTCTGTGTCGGCTCCGGGACAGGACTCCAGAGACGTGTGCAGGTGGTCGATGGCCTCACACGTGGCGTTCTTCACAGCCAGCAGTCGGTCCTCAGTCATGCGCCCGCCGTAGAAGCCCTGGGCCTGAGCCTGAGCCTGGGTCTGGCCTGGACACAACACAGACAGAGCACACGCATCTTTCTCAGGAGCATGTGTGTTTGTGACATTAAAGTCTTCATTTAGGAAACAAACTCTCCTGCTGTCCTGTCTTATGTAAAGCAACAAAGCACAGAAAACACTCACTAGCTCTGATCACACTCAACAACAATTACCACAGTCTTTCCCAAGATGTTTTGTCACGAGCGGCACACCACCTATTGAAACAGGGCCAAATCAAGCTCTTTTGAAACACAAAATGATTTTATTTTTACATAGAACATCTTTAGATTATTCTTTAAATGCATTAATTGCTTCTTTTTGGCTGTAAAAGTTGTTCCAAATACTTTCAAATTGTAAATCATTTAATTAAATCTGATTAGGCTTATTTTACAGACTGAATACACACACCTAACAGCAACTCAAGCACACTGGTTGAAAAACACTCGATTAACAAAGGTAGTAAAGAATTAAACTGTTCTGGGAAGAAATACAAAAAAATACTCTCCTGTTTGTATTTCAGTCAGTCTATTATGTGCACAAATCAAAGAAACAATGCACAAAAAAAGGTCTTCTGATCAAAATAAAGTTTGTAAAGAGTGTTTTCCCTTCTACATTCTGATGTGTGGTTGGATACTGGTAGAGTAGAAAACACACTTGATCAGTATTTTGGTTGGACAGACGGTGGTGGAGAGGAGCAGCAGATATATGGGCGACACGGTGGCGCAGCGGTTAGCGCTCTGGCCTCATAGCAAGAAGGTCCTGCGTTCGACTCGAACCCGGGCCTTTCTATGTGGAGTTTGCATGTTCTCCCCGTGTCTGCGTAGGTTTCCTACGGGTGCTCCGGTTTCCTCCTACAACTAAAAACATTGTCCATTCCACCAGGGCTCCGCTGCAAAAGAGATTCTGAATCTCAGTGGGACTTCCCTGGTTAAATAAAGGTCAATTAATTAATTAACCCTGCGATAGCTAAGGTGGAGCTAAGCCAGCTTTAATCAGTGCATTACGATTAGAGAGGGTTATTGATACAGTCTTATTAATATCAGTGGTGCTGTCGATTTCCCACATTTAATACTTCTAGACCAGGGGTGTCAAGCTCATTTTGACAAAGGGCCACATTGGCATCGGGGTTGTCCTCCAAGGGTCGGTTTTAATTAACCTTACTAATCTTTGACATACTACAAATAATAGTTGTATTTGATTATTGTATATTTATTGAAGTGACAACAACTGATTATACATCTGCATCAGTGAAAAGTTACTTACTCTTTTAGTTTCAGACCAATAGGTCAAGACATCTAGATTACTTCTGGCACTAATATAAGATTAAAGTAAACCTTATAAAGCCTTGAGGGCCGCATGAAATGAGGTGGAGGGCCGCATCTGGCCCCCGGGCCTTGAGTTTGACACCTGTGTTCTAGACAAATATGTGGACTATACTGATGATGATTATAAAATAGCTAAACTAAAATGGCTTACGGTAATGTTAGCAGAGCCGCAGGCATGAACCCATTTCAAACTGTGTTCACTGTGAGCCTCTGTCCTACTACAGACACAATGATGGATATTCTGTAGTGTTCGACCCTCTAAACAGGAGCAGTCTCGTGTCAGTGTCTTACCTCCGCCGTCACACTGCTCTACACGTGCGAGCCTCATTGCTGCTGTTTAGTCTGTCCTTTCCCGTGTGGACACTGCAGAGACATTCTTAAATCTACACAGGCTGGTGCGAGGGGCAGTGGATCATTTTATACCTGAGCTAAAACTTGTGCTTGTAATGAAACAGAAAGTAAAGATCAAAGTTCACACGGCATTTAAAGGTACGGCAGCATCGAGAAGAGGAATCGATAAGACAGAAGATGTTTTTTTCTAATGGACTGCTACAAATAGAACCGGTTCTCCATTCTAAGCCCTAATTATCATGATGTGAAAGTGAAAGTGGCCTTCATAATGTTCACAGCTGAGACCAACGTTCTACCATCGCTCTGGTGTGGGTATAGTTCACTTTGGATCAGTTTGTCCCACTTATGTTAATGATGGTGAGTGTTTCCACTGCAGGTCCAGACTCCCGAGGGTCTGTTACGTTACTCACACTTTACACATGCTTTCTTAACTACATAAAAAAGAAAACGTGCCTGAATTCTACTTTTTCTTCCGGACGTCAGTCAGAGGGATTCCAAAAATAAAGGTGTAATAATTCAAGTCTGTGGAGCTGTGACACGAGGGCAGTGTTGCCAGTTCAGAAGAGCCTCAAAATGATCGTATTTTGCTAAAAATGACCGTACACATCCAACCTATTCTTAATTTTGGGCCAGAGTAGTTTCTATGACATAAAGACCTGTGAGGCTAAATATTTCCAGAAGTTAATTTGTAAATATGTTCTACTCAGTTGGGAGGCTGAAAAAATACAACATCGAAAAATATAAAATGTAAAAAATACCTGGGGCTTAAAAATGATTGTACATTTACATAGACTTTTACAGTGACTTAGAATTATTGATCGTACATCGTACAGGGGCTGAAATGATCATACAAATACGATAATTATTGTAGATCTGGCAACACTGCACAAGGGTCAGACTGGTGTAAACAAGAAACTACTTCCGGTTTATCGTCACCTTATGTATTTATTTTTGCAAAGCCTCTGTGACTCTGAGCTGTTTTTAAACCTGTTTTATTCAGTGCATTAAGGCTGGATCATGTTGGACATATTAAGCACAGGATTTACAGTTTTTGTAGTGTTTTACCTCAACAAAGAGGAAACCGCTGATGCTAGTGTGCTAGTTTGATTTGTTAAGTCTATCAGAGCAACAAATACAGTTTTCATCAGTGGAATTAATGCGGCTTGTCACAGGTTCAAGCCAACGTTTGGTGAGGAACATTAATTCATGTTTCTGCTTTCGGCCTGAGCCTATGTTTTCTCTTGTCCAATCATAAAGAGAGGACCACAGTGAGGTCTGCTCCAGGGTGAAAGCAGGGCCAAAAGCGGCTCACAACAGTCACAGCAGGTAGTTTTGCACAGTGGAGACAGCACAGAACCGTACTGCACTGCCCTGACCTGAGACCATACTGTTCCAACCTTCTCAGTTGTGTTTAGGATCACATGTGACAATCTGACATCTCACCTCCAAACGTGTGTGCAGGGCCTTGGGACAGCTGCAGGCCTGAGGAGTGAGGGCCGTGTGGGGCAGGGGGAGCTCCAGGAGGGGCTCCAGGTGTGGCTCCAGGCGGGACAGGCAGATACAGCGTTCCTCCAGGGCGACTGAACGGGTTAACTGGAGCTTTGGCTGGAACAGGAGCTGTGCTGGAGGCTGCAGTCTCAGGATCTGAAACAAGAGTGAGACAAGTTTAAATAACCACCAGCAGTCTCTACAATGACTGATGATTGTGTTAACGTGATGGGACACCTGGCTGGGACGAGGCAGACAGGCTGAGAGCGTCCAGAGCATCCTCCAGCTCCTTCACCTGAGTCTTCAGACGAGCTCCTTTATCAGGGAGAGCCTCCAGGTTCACTGCCCCCAGAGTGGCCTGGGACATGAATATATATACAAGTTAAAGTTATGATAACGTTGGGTTAATATAGTATGTAGTGACAAAAAACAACTACAATAAACGAGACTAAATTAGCCAGAAAAAAAAAACGTGTATTTTTAATACCATTTAAATGCTTTATTTGTATAGAACATCTCCACAGACAGATGTCTTCACACAGTAACTGTGAGTGAGCAGCCCTGGAGCAGCTCACAGAAGTGATTTGTCTAAACACCTGGCGCCCCAACCTCCGACCACCACCAAGCGTGGAGGAACATGCAAACTCCACACAGAGGTGGGAGTTGAACCTGTGACCTTCTTGCTGTGAGGCGAGACTACTGCCTGCTCTGCCACCTGTATGCTCCTCAAACTGTCACTTTTCTATGAATTAAACTAAAATGTTTCACCTGTAAATAGGTCTTTTTGTTTCTATGATGATACCATAACCTGAATAATCATTATTATTGATGATGAAGACAGTGATCAATGCATCTCCAGTCGCATTTACATCATTTTGCCGTTAAGAAAAGTCCACAAAGGTGGAGAAAAGCAAAGGTTTAAGCAAAAGTTTGTACATGTATTAATTGTATTGACATTTTGAACTGATTTGAAAAAAGTTAATTATTACAAAGTTTTGGCTCATTTCAATCTCATGTAGGGATGCACCGATCCGATACCTGGATTGGATATCGGTGCCGATCCAGGACATTTTGCTGGATTCGGTATCGGCGCCATGATATCGGTTCAGCCGATATCATGGCTGTGCCTTTAATAGGTGGGTTTCACATTCTAGAATTGTTGGCAGTTATAAGCCAGGTGGAGGCAAGAGGCAGATTTCCCTATTAATAACATTGGACTTTGTTGTGAAATATTTCAAAAATATTTGGGTATTTAAAAAGCGATTATTTCTATAATGACTAGACCCACTAATCATTTGAATTACAAAATAAATTGCATTAAACAATATTATTGTAGCTGCCTCCACCTCATTGAAATTACATTGGCCTGTAGAAGGTTGTGATGTCATCTGAAACCCACCTATTGGACATAATGAGACTAATTTACAGGCTGGTGTTGATCCATAGCCATTCATAATATGGGCATTTTATTCAGATTAAGTTGTTAAGTGTGACTTGCCTATAAACAACATTACAAAACACAATATGGCAAATTTTAAGTTTTTATAAGAAAAGAAGCAATTTCAGTCTTTCACTGGTATCGTTGATATCGGTATCGCAGATAGTTAACCAAATATCGGATATTCGGACAAAAAAGCTGATCGGTGCATCCCTATCCAATCTAGTGCCTCGTCACCTGGTCCCTTCCATATTAAATCTTGATCATAGTGTTGTTTCTGTCTGACCTTCTTCTGCTGCAGCTGAGAGGACAGCAGGCTCTTGAGTCCACGAGGGTCGTTCTGAGCAGGCTGCACACTGGAGGCTTTGTGGAAACCTGGGTAAGTGGTGAGGGTCTTCTGTACGGCCGTGTGAGGGGGAGGTTTGTGTGAGGGAGGCTGCACAGACACCAGGACCACCTCGTCGTCCTGATCCTGCTCAACAGACAAACCACAGCTGGACTTACAAGCTCTCTCTGTTCAACAGTGACAGAGAAAATCGAATGTCTAGATTTACATAGATATCATATTATGTATTATTCAGAGATGGCAATAGTACAGAACTTCACTCCTCAAGTAAAAGTACAGTTACTTTTCTGGTAAAAGTCAAAGTCCTGCTGGAAAAGTATAATAGTTAATGTGTGTAAATGTACTTAAGGACAAAAAGTAAAAAGTACAATCATACTATCAAATGTTATTGTCTAGTCTTGGGTAAAACTGCTAACACTAGAAATGTGGCAGCTTCTTTCACTTCTTTAAGACATTTATGATGTTTTCCAGAGATTTGAGCTTGACTCAAATGTGCCATGAGATGAGTAAAAGTGACTTGACTTCATTGGCAAATCATTTGACTTGAAACAAGGAGCAATTATATCATCAAATAAACCACTAGAACCAATAAAAATACCCCAAATCCAGGTTTTAAGACATTCTAATCTAACCAATCTCTAAATGCATTTTTGCAGCATTAAGTTGGTTTGTGATGTTGTGTGTGTGAGAGGCTTTACAGTAAATTAGTTAGAATTCATCTGACTTTTATTATGTGATAAGCTTGTACTTTTTGTTAGGAATTATAACGTTTTTGGTCATTTTCACAAAGCTCTGATAAATGGCAGCAGCAGGTCTGACCTGGTTTTAAAGGGGCACTATGTAAGAAAAACAAACAAACAAAGTGATTTCCACTTTTGAACACCAGGGGGAGCCTTTCACATGCATTTTGCCTATTTAGCATGATGCCATCTAGCGTCAATGATCCATATTCCGGCCCGTAATAAAACATTTCAAATAGTATAAATGTATCACAATTGATGTGGATTGGTTAACAGTGCTCTCTTAAGTATTCATGTTGTAAAGAATAAATATGATTTAAATGTTTGTGGACTATAAGTGATCATTAAAATTCCTCTCAATCTTACACAGTACAACCCCTTTAAAAGAAAGAACAAATGTTTATGACCTCATACAGTAACTAATCTGATTATAAACTGTAGGAGGAGAAAGTACAGGTACTTCTAGAAAAATGTAAGAAGTCAAAGTCAAAAGTCATCAGAATCTGTAATACTCAAGTAGAGTACTGATACTCTAGAAAACTACTGAAGTACAGTACTGAAGTAAAAATACTCTGTTACTTGCCATCTCTGTTGTCTTTACATGTAATGACTAAAAACCTGTCTTGGACCCGCACACATATGATGTTGTGTAACCAGTGGTTCTGACTGTGGGTATCTGGGAGCTACCAAAAAGTTTTGTCACAATGGTCACTGTAGGGCTGGGTTGTTCTGCTATTTTGAGGATCATGTGGTTAACATCAGAAATGTGAGAAAACTGCAGAGCTCTTCTGCTTTCATACTTCTAATTTTGAACAATTCTAGCTCATAGTTCAAACTCAAAATCCTGGTTGGCCTACCTCCTTCACAGGACTTTGGGTTTGGTCCTTCTGTCTGCTGGACGTCTCAGAGCTCTGGGTTTGGTCCTTCTGTCTGCTGGACGTCTCAGAGCTCTGGGTTTGGTCCTTCTGTCTGCTGGATGTCTCAGAGCTCTGGGTTTGGTCCTTCTGTCTGCTGGATGTCTCAGAGCTCTGGGTTTGGTCCTTCTGTCTGCTGGACGTCTCAGAGCTCTGGGTTTGGTCCTTCTGTCTGCTGGACGTCTCAGAGCTCTGGGTTTGGTCCTTCTGTCTGCTGGACGTCTCAGAGCTCTGGGTTTGGTCCTTCTGTCTGCTGGACGTCTCAGAGCTCTGGGTTTGGTCCTTCTGTCTGCTGGACGTCTCAGAGCTCTGGGTTTGGTCCTTCTGTCTGCTGGACGTCTCAGAGCTCTGGCCTTGGTCCTGCTGCCTGACGGGAGACACTTCTTTGGGGACACACTTCTTCAGCTTCATGCCTGGAGGTAACACTCTCTGCTGGGACACTGGACATGGAGCCTGCTTCTCATTCTCCTTAGCCTCTGAAGCCACAACCTCAGCTTGTTTGGACCCCACATGTTTGGACTTCATGTCTTGTGTCTCTGTCTGTTTTAGTGTGAGGTCTTGTGTCTCCAGAGGTTTGGACTTCAGATCTTGTGTCTCGGCCTGTTTAGTCTTAAGGTCTTGGGTCTCTGTCTGTTTTGGTTTGAGGTCTTGGGTCTCTGTCTGTTTTAGTTTGAGGTCTTGTCTCTCCACAGATTTAGGCTTCAGGTCCTGGGTCTCGGCGCTGCTCTGGATCCTCCTCCAGCCAGAGCTGCTGTCTGTTTTGGCCGGGGCCTTGAAGGGGTTCCGTACAGGAGGCACAGAGGACTCCTGCTGCTGCTGGCTCTCCACAAGAGGACTTCTCTTGTCTTTGCTCGGCTGTTTGGACAACAACAATGAAAGTTTGCTTAGACAATTGTTCAAAACTTTACACAAACTGTCATCAAGCTCAACACTTCACATTTTATAACAACTTCAACTCTTAGGCATTTCATTTGCACAACTGCTCGGATGGCTGCTAAAAAACATATGTACACACCTTATTACAAAAGCAAGTCCTGGTTAGCCAGCTAGTAATATATTACTTAATCATCATCGTGTCAGTTTACTCACAGCTGTCCAGGGCACATTTCCACACCATTTCTGTCCAGCCTTTTTACCCACAATGCAGCGGTAGAACAATCTGAGAGGAGAGAGCAAAAGCAGGCTGAGTTCAGGAGCTTTCACACACAAACACAAACACAGATCCAAATCAGCTCGGTACACATTTTAACTTATTCTTTTATTCAACAAAACAAAGACGCTGCACAAACTCCTCAAAAAAGCACCTTTCACAGGAAACTGAGAACAAGTCAAGTCAAGAGCAGAAAGTGTAACAAGATGAGGAGCTTCCAGTTGCACTAAAGCAAAATATTGTTTTGAATCCCGAATGCACAATTGGCCTAACATGATGGAATAAAAATGTGTGATGTAGGAAATAAAGATTACCCATAATAGTGCAAGTATTAAAATAAATATACCTTTTAAGAATTATTTGTGAAATAACCGTGACATGGTTTATGCAGGTTTAAGCGGATCAATAATAATGCTTTTGAACGTGATAATCCCACATGAAAAAAACACATGAATGTTTGTTATTGAGCAGCAGAAAGATGAGCTCAGTCTTTTACCTCTTGGACAATTTAACTGAAGCTGTTAGCATGGCTAGACTGAACAAATCCAGAGAGAATGGGATTAACGCCAACAATATCACTGAATGACAGAAGCTCCACAAGCTCTTTATCAACCGTGTGACCTGACCTAAGAAAAATGACTTTTTAAAATGCATAATTTTCTTAAAATAAAGTCTTACTTTCTGTGTAATCCCTGGAACAGAGAGAGACACAAAAACAGAGCAGTTTTAGAGCATTTTATAAAAAATATATTTTCTCTAATTTAGGGCATTTTAGATCAAATAGGCGGAGCTCCATGTCAGATTAAAGACAGAACATTAAAAAGAGGTTAGAGTTATTATGGAAAAGCTGCTCTGTGTTTCCCACCTGTGTACCTCTTTATCTTAGTTTAGTGACATACTGTTTGTTTAGCATTAAAAGTTTTCATTTATTAAAGTGTGTGCGCTGTAGCTCAAAACAGTTGAATTGTAACTGTGAGAAGGCTTCTGTGAGAAGGCTCACTTCTCCACAGATCTGCATCATCTGCTTGTTTCCAGAGAAATACAGTTTTTTGTTGTGCTGTGGAACATTCTTGTGTTATCACCAGAGACAAACAGTGACCGATGCCTCAGCAGAGACTTTAATAAACTAAAATACAAGTCATGACGACTGGTGCTGCACCTGTGACAGTTCTGCTGCTGACTGTAGGTCAGGGCCTGCAGCTCCACTGTGGAGTCTTCATGCTGGAGACAGTGAGACGGAGACAGGCTGCAGGACACATGAGACACCTGTTATTCAAACTGTCCCAGAGCAGAGACCCGGAGCAAAGAGAGAGAGAGGACACACAGGAGTCCCAGAGGACAGACAGAAGTCCCAGAGGACAGAGACAGGACATAGGAGCACTCACTTGGCTGCCTGGCTGAAGTCACAGCCCTGTTTGTCCACACACACATAGAAGCTTCGGCCTTTGTTGGGTCCATCTTTGACGCCGGTCTTCAGCATGCACACAGCTCCTACAGGACAAAGAAAAAACCCCAAATCATCGCTTCAAGGAAATCATAGTGACAATAAAAACACTTCACACATGGTGGAAAAGGAGTTTATAGAAGTACATACATACATACATACATACATACATACATACATACATACATATACATACATACATACATCTTGTGTCTCTCTTTTCATGATTCCAAAATAATTCTAACATAGAATCAAGAAAGCACACACAAGTATCTTTCACAAAAGTAAGTAATTATTAGTTTGCTTCAACTTTATCATACGTTTCATCCATTTTAAAGCAATTTGTAGGTGGAGTTTGAGGGTCGAGCTCTTAAATACTAAATTATCTTTTCTCAGCTCTGAATTCTACAATGTCATTAAATAATATTTGATAATCACGATGTCATGATATTGGCGTGATCTAGCTAGACAGCCATACACATACACATGAAACACAGCATACTGGATCCAAAACTACGAACTTTGAGTCTTTACACACAGCGCAGAAGACTGGTCTGCTAATAAAACATTAAAAGAACTTTAAGCTGCACACTTACCGTGGCTTTTGCAAACGACTTTCTCCATTTTCTAAATAAAGTCCCGGTCCGGTGTGAGTCAGTTGACTTGAGTGAATGAGGTTTTTGTCTGGACCAATCACAGGGCCGGACTGCACTTCCGGTATGTCGTTTCAACTCAAAATAAAAATATAATGTTTTAGTTAATGTTTATTCCATGGAATGTTATTTTATGCACTAGCAAATCAAAAGACAAAAACGGTAATTCCCAAAACTAAACTACTTCAAATAAAACCAAATGTGATTCACATTTGTCAGATTTCTCTTTTATTTTGAAAAACAAAAGAAGGGAAAAATTTTTGGTTTGGGATTTCTAAATCGACAGGTTTTGTTTTTTATTTACAAGATGGAAATTAAAAAAACAAAAACTGGTTCATTTTCCGTGTTCTATTTTAATTATTTTTATTTATTTTATGTATTTATTTTTTAGACGAGATTAGAAAACTACAGCCCCCATAGTGCTTTGCGCGCGTGCTCGCCTCTCCTCTCGCGGGCTCGGGCTCAGTGATGGCGGCACCCTTCGAAAGTTTGTTTGTGCCGTTTGTGCTGGCAACGAGAAAGACTTGAAGGAAAACCAAGCTTTTTAACACATTCTGAGGTAATGAACTACTTTACCTACACTCTACGGACAACGTAAGAAGTAGAGTTTTAGAAGAACGAATGAGAAATGTAGACTCTAGCCTAGCTAGTCATAATCTGTGTGATTTCTCTCCCTGAGTACTGAGTCTGAGACTGACAGCTTTGTCTTGTGCATTTCTTCATTAGTTTGTGTCATGACTCTTGAGTGAACCAAGCAGTTTGCTTTCTGCTTGTTCTACAAAGGAAACCTAATGTCATTTTCGATGTTTTTAACCTTGTTCTAACTGCCTTCTCATCATTTGTTTACTCAATTTTTTATGAGAAAGAAAGAATGATTGCTGCATGTTTTGTTTGTGTAATTTTGTAATGGTCTGCAACTGATAATTGAGTCCACACAAAAGCCCTGTCCTCACCTACCACCTATCCCCGCCCACTTGTCTGTATTTAACCATGATTATTCAAAATATTCCGATTCATAGTAAAGCATGTACGGTTAAATATAGTCACAAGCCTCTTTAGAACAAGATTACACATCATGCTGCTTGTTCACATTAAAGCTTACAATGAAGAGGCAGGGCTTATCAGGTCTACAGTTTTACACAGGAAGTATTTCTGTTGTTTTACATCACATTTAGTGTTTTCTAAAAAAAAAAAAGTTAATTTAAGTTCTTGATCTACATATATTATCCTTATTGTTAATCCTAAATGCATAGAATATTTGTAATAAGTCTCTCTTAAGACTTGTCATTGCAACATCACCTCATTGTGCTCTTTCCACTAATCGTGTAATTGGATCTGTTCAGGTGACACTTTAAATTAAAATGTTTGGGTTCTCAAAATGGGTCCTGGCCCCCACTTTGAGAACCACTGCTCTAGGACACAGAAAAGTAGATTTTAGGAAGATGCAAGAGTAATAACACACTTTTTATAGGCCTAATGTGGTTTGGTTCAACAAAAACATAGCATTGTAATTTTGACTATAAACTTACACAGTGTACCTCTGTGGGTCTAGTCTCCTGTACAAATCTGCACATTTGAAGACTGTGATTTTTTAAAACTTAAATAATCAATTTCTATTAGAGTTGTTTAGTCGATTAATCGGTCGATGGAGTCTTGGTCCACCAAAATTTGATTTAGATTGTAAGAAATTTGTATTCAACAGTAACAACCGATCCAGCTTTTTCAGTTCTGATACCGATTCCGATACTTTGGCTTGAGTATTTGCCGATACCAGTGTAAAAACTGAAATTACTTTGTTTTTCTTATCAAAGCATAAGACATTTGGTTATGTAGTGTTGGATAAATATTATTTCTAGTGCAAGTCACAACTTAACAACTTAATCTGAACAAAATGTCAAACATTATGACATGTTCTGTATCAACACGAGCCAATAAATGTGTCCAATTAAATGCACAACAATGGTATCGACTGAACCGATATCATAGAGTCGATACCCCATCCAGCAAAATTGCCTGGATCGGCACCGATATCCGATCCCAGTATCGGATCAGTGCATCCCTAAACAAAATCATTGGTCTGAACTGCTTTTTTAATATAAACACACAGAATCCTCTTCATTTTCTGTTCAAACTAGAGTTATTGCATGAACTACAGAATAATATTAGTCTTTTTTCTTGCTGAGTTGTCACAAAGCTAAAATTTCCAACCTGATTTTGATATAAAAGATTAAAGAATAAACTTGATTCTCCTTACCACAATGAGAATTAGAATGTCCTTTTAACAAAGTCAGATTTATACAGCAGACTGACATTTTCAACACAAAGGTTTATGATCAAATATTTTAGTTTCAAACCAGTTTTGATGAAACTCAATATTATTTAAAACATTTTCAGAGAATGTGATTTTTTTTTATTTTTTTTTTTACAGAAAATATCAAATTTTGTTCAAATGTTTGTCCTGTTAATGTTATCACACTAAACATTGATTTGCAATCTTCAGCTTCAGAGCCTTTGCCACGCCCCTTTTTAGTCGATTAATCGGTTGATGGGACATGTTTTTAGTCAGCCCTAATTTCTATGTTTTATTTTAGATATTTCATGGCATTGTACTCTGTTCTTAATTCGCCCTTTGTCTGTAGCATCACACTAGAACAAGACTATTCAACAGAATTTTACCCAGGACCATGGCTTCTGTTCTGGAGTAGGGTCCCGCTGCAGACTGCAAGACGGAGGCGTGTCGTTAGATGGGCGTGTCGTGAGCACTAGTGTCGTGAGCACTAGTGTCGTGAGCACTAGTGTCGTGAGCACTAGTGTCGTGAGCACTAGTGTCGTGAGCACTAGTGTCGTGAACAGTCTTTGCACTAGGGGGCGATATTCACATCAACCCTTTAGGATAAAGACGCCAGAGACGATGTCAAATTTGAAACCTCGGTGAATATACAAACTCTATAGATGGAAAGTTGAATAATTTAATTATTATTTGTACTTTGGGGGCATTTTCACCCAAATTACGTTTAGTATTATTTAATAATATTGCCGGATAAAAATGTACCTGGAGAATAATGTCTTTATTTTTAATTGCTTTATTTATTACATACTTTTTATTTTGTCTGATTTTACGTGTTTTCCAGTGGTTAGTGCTGATAGTCAGGTCCAGAGGGACAGAAGCGAGGTGGTTGCCATGGTGATGAGTTTATAACTGTTGCTAAACGGGCCTAAACTGTTATATTTTTTTATCTTAACCTTTACCCAAACCTTTTTCCTAACCTTAGCCATCACCCTAACCCTTCTCCTAAACTTACCCGTTCTCCTAAACTTAATCCTCGTCCCTCTGGTCGCAACTATAACGTTTTTCTAGCACCGGAAATGGAGCAGCTTCACTGCCGGTGGAGCTCCACTTAGGGCTGGGCGATCTGGGAAAAATATAAATCGCGATTTTTTTCCTCATATCGATCGATCTCGATTTTCGATTCGATTTAGCTTAACCTTTTCAAAAACAAATGAAAAATGTTATTCATGAACGTAAATAAAACTAAAACTTTTATTATGTCCCATTTATTCGATTTTTTTGAAGCTTTATATCACACACACACACATTTTTATTGACAAAAGTTCAGTTTTCGATCTTTCGATTCAAAACCCACCACCAAATAATTGACGATTCGTTTCGATTCGATCTCGATCTCTCGATTTTTCGATTAATGGCACAGCCCTAGCTCCACTCCACGTCGGCTTTTAAAATAGATTTTTTTAAGATGCTTATTCTAAATTACACCTCCGGCTTATATGTCTTTTACCACAGGTCTGGACATTTTTGTATGAATACGGTTTGTATATTCGCCAAAATAACGTCATTGCTGTCATAAGGGGGCGTGTCGTGAGGGGCGTGTCATTAGTTCTGCAGGCTGCAATCAGACATACTTGCTGTTCTGGGCCAGGTAGTTGCACAATGCACCAAACAAGTTTAGGAGAACGGGTAAGTTTAGGAGAAGGGTTAGGGTGATGGGTAAGGTTAGTAAAAAGGTTTGGGTAAAAGTTAAGATAAAAAATATAACAGTTTAGGCCCGTTTAGCAACAGTTATAAACTCATCACCATGGCAACCACCTCGCTTCTGTCCCTCTGGACCTGACTATCAGCACTAACCACTGGAAAACACCTAAAATCAGACAAAATAAAAATTATGTAATAAATAAAGCAATTAAAAATAAAGACATTATTCTCCAGGTCAATTTTTAATAATTCCGGCAATATTATTAAATAATACTAAACGTAATTTGGGTGAAAATGAAAATACAAACAATATTTAAATTATTCAACTTTCCATCTATAGAGTTAGTATATTCACCGAGGTTTCAAATTTGACATCGTCTCTGGCGTCTTTATCGTAAAGGGTTGATGTGAATATCGCCACCTAGTGCAAAGACTGTTCACGACACTAGTGCTCACGACACGCCTCCATCTTGCAGTCTGCAGCGGGACCCTACTCGTTGATAGTGAATAATGTTTACGTCAAAGTAGAGCTGGGCAATACGGCAAAAAAATAACATCACGATTTTTTTGGAGCCAGATCATGATTTGGATCTTATCACGATTCTTACAGATCGTTTATTTTCCTATTTCTTTGAGGTAAACACAATTCATTATCAACAGCTAAATCCAGCTGTCAAAATCAGATCAGTGTTGCCAGATTTTCAGAAAGAAACAAGCGACCTCAGCCCTTCAAAGAAGTTGAATAGAACATTGTGTGTTGCAGCAAAACAAGTGTATGTGTTTTTCTTACATTAGTAACAACTTTTAGACATGAACACATGCTAAAAAGTCATGTTTCGGTCGTATAAATTGATATATTTCCATAAATCAAACCTGAAAAATTGCTAAAATTCACTCCTTTTACGAACTAAAAACGCAGTCTAAAAGAGACTTCAAAAAAGAAGCCCAAAGTCGCATAAAGATTTGGATTGGCAACTCTACGACTAAGAGTAATAGTTTGGAAAAAATAATATATTTGAACAGACAGATGCATCAAATAGAGAAGAGGGAAATCACGATTTGACGATTTCACCAAAAAAGCAGATTGTCACAAAGATGAGCTCACCATTCCGATTTTTATCACAAAATTGCCCAAACCTACCTCAAAGACTATAGAGGGATTGTCGGTCGACGTCACTTCCCGCCCTACTGCGCAAGTGTTATGCAGAAAGAGCCGCTCTCTGTCTGTTTACATGGGGAAACTTCTTTGAATCAAACAACAAAACGGGACGAGAGCAGCTGTTTGGATCAGGTCTGAACCGGTCTGCCAAACGTCTGTGTTTTTCTCTGTGTTTTTCACCTGAATGTAACTTTAAGGGTCGTAGGGTGGAGTTTCATTCACAAATGTTGATTTAGCAGGAGGACTTTGGTTTTCTCACAGATAAACTCTTGTAGATACTGACAACAGAGCCAGTTGTTTCCACTGTGTTTATCGATGAGCGGAGACTCTCTCTACAGGCAGAAAGCGCCCACATCATCCGTGTTGAGAAACAAAAATCCCTCTACAGGAAATAAACGATCTAGAAAGATTGTGATAAATTAAAATTGTGATCTTGCTTCAAGAAAATAGTGATATTAATATTGTGCCACATGGCCAAGCCCTATTTGTAACACTAGTATAAATATCTGATGAGCTCATTTTACGTACAGTATTCTGCAAATAGTTCCCTGATGACTCGAGGTCTTGTCCCTGACCCTGATGACATACTGCTATTTTGACTTCTCTATAATATGTGACTGTTTCTGTGGTGATAAATCATTTAAAGATGCTACTAATGTTTCATGTCGGAGCCTGAAATCCAGGACTAGATGTTTGGGTCCTCTTGTTCATGTGCGGTCATTAACTCTTAACCTGTGCTGATAATCTGTGTGTTAAATCCAGGATTAGACGGTCGTCATGTCATCCCCGGCCCTGCGCAGCTCTCAGGCAGACTTCCTGGCTCTGTGGATGCCCAGCAGCTCCAGAGCGGGTGTGATCCTCAGCCCAGCTCCTCGCTCCCTCTCCCCGGGCCCGATGACTCCTTCTGCGCTCACTTCGACCCTCTGCCGGCCTCCGCAGACAGCAGCTTCCACACGGACATGGAGCTGAACGAGGAGCTGAACAAGGCCGCACACGAGCCGCAGAGAGAGGCTGCAGCAGACGTGGAGGGTGTAGAGGAAATGGAAGCACAGGTCAATGATGTGTCCCTGGTGATGAAGCTGGAACAGGTACTGCACAGACGCATACAGACACAGGGAGGTTTTAGACTAGGTAACACTTGTGGAGCTAATGTATGAACCCACGACTTGGACACATGAGCTGGCTTTATACAAAAGTAGAGTAGTACCAAATACATGTGCAGCCACTGAGCCACACTGTAGTTGTGTAATACAAACATCATTACAATAGGAGTCATGATGTGTGAACTGAATGTGCATTATTATGTTACAACTCTAAATATGACTGTTCAATAGTAACAACAGTGGCTTTGGTTTAGATGTAGTTTATTATGGATAGTTTGTGTTTTATGGTAAAAAAAAAAAATCGTCCGAGCCCTACTAGTAGCTAACTGGTAATTAATTAATATAGGATGTAATTAGTCATTTTGTCTGCCGATGTCGATATCAATGACTGATTTTCAAGGCCGATTTCTGAGGCCGATTTTCTTATTTTAGTTTTAAAGAACATCGCTGAGATGAGTCTATTCCACAAACTCAAGGCCCGGGGGCCAAATGCGGCCCTCCACCTCATTTCATGTGGCCCTCAAGGTCTTGGTGTCTTAACCTCATGAAATGATTCGTCTCAAACTAAGAGAGTAAGTTCATTTTCAGACTAATGAGGATGTATATTTAGTAATTGTCACTTTAATAAATCTACTCAAATCAAATACAGAGACTATTGTGTATAGTATGTCAAAGATTAGTAAAGTTCATTTCAGTTCGAACTGGTCCTTCGAGGACCCTTTATCAAAATGAGTTTGACACCCCTGGTTATTCAAAAATGATCTAAGCTATTCTTTTGTCTCATTGTTTAATGAATATACATGTTTATGTACATTACAGGGGTGCACGGTAGCAGAGTGGTTAGAGCTCTGGCTTCCCACCCGGAAGCTCTGGCTTCCCGGGTCGGACCATATCAACATCTCATGATCTCTCTGGGTGGAGTTTGCATGTTCTCCCCGTGTCACCGTGGGTTTTCTCCGGGTACTCCGGTTCCTCCCACCTCCAAAAACATGCATGTTTAGGTTAATTGGGCATCACTGTAAATTTCCCTTAGTGAGTGAATGAGAGAGTGAATGTTTGTCTAACTCTGCGGCAAGTTGGCCACTGTCCAGAGTGTTCCCCCGCCTAAGGCCCAAAGTCACTGGGATAGGCTCCAGTCACCCGCGACCCCTAACGGGATTAAGTGGTAGAAAATGAATGTACATTACAGAACAATTTAAAGAGTACACAGCAAAAAGGAGATGTATAAAACAAACTGTATCATTTCTCTTCAAAACTAACTTGGAGCTGAGCTGATCACTGTGCAAAATAAGGCCACTATGGCCAAATACCGGCAGTTATATCGGCCTATCTGTAGTTTTGAGTCCTAAAACCTCTTGTCTTGACATGCTTTGAAGGTTTGTGTACTTGTAGATTATCCGGTTACTAAATTAGTGGACATTTATTGCATTAATCAGTTAATTGTGATGAATCGATTAACTTGTTGACAGCATTTGTGAACCATGATCCTCCACTCACTCCCCGTGAGCCGTTTCACTGCAGCTGCTGTGGTTAGCTACAGCAGGGTATCCAGACTTTTATATAGATATATGATGTAATACACAGCTGTTCAAAATCATTCAAAATGTTGTATGTACCACCACACTTTTAATAAGGCACTTTCATTCAAGGTTTCTATAACATCAAATGATTGTTATTTGCATGATAGAAGAATTGCTCAAATTTGACATTAAAACTATACTTTATGTAGTTTGGGCCAATCTAGCAGGAAGTCTCAGGGCAAGACAATCAGCCCGATGATTGCCCTTTTGTCCTTAGCCGGTTAGCCTTGGTCTTAATTATTCATCTGTTGGCCACTAGTGGCTCTCTCCAAGCTCTATACCTGTCAGTATAGAAGGTGGTGGGCTCAACAGATGTGTGGGGGTGCAGTTTTTTTTCATTGAACCTGACATGCTCACGCCTGTGCAAGTGAGCAGCTGCTTTTAGGATACAGGCAAAAGAGAACTGTAGCAGCAGCTTTCAGTTTGAAAAAATGTAATATAGAATCTATTTGGTGAAAGTCTTCTCTTCCTAAACTTTGTCTAAAACATGTGTCTTTTTCTTTTACATGACTTGTTGAAGTCTATTTACTTGTTAAAGTCTGTCAGTAAATGACTTTCACAATAGATTTTCTATTATACATCTTTTTTATATATGTTTAGAATTTCTTGCGCATCCTTTATAAGAATACTCTGCTGCTTATGCATTTTCTCATTATCCGCTGCCCATCTCTCTCCCTCTTCTTTCCTCTCTTCTCTCTCTCCCCCTCTCTCTCTTCCTCTCTCTCCCTCCTTCACCCCCCCCTCCTCCTCTCCCTCCCCTTCTTCTTCTCTTCGCTGTTCTCTCTCTTTCTCTCCTCTCTCTCTCTTCCTCTCTCTCCTCCTCTTCTCTCTCTCTTCATCTCTACTCCTCTCTCTCCATCTCTCTCTCCATTCCTCCTCCTTCCTTCTCTCTCTCTTTGTCTCTCTGTCTCTCTCTCTCCTCTCCTCTCTCTCTCTCCTCCCCCTCCGCCTCCTCTCCTTTCCTCTCTTCCTCCTCTCCCCCCTCTCTTTCTGTCTCTCTTCGCTTCCCCTCTCTCTCTCCCTCCCTCTCCCCTCTCTCTCTCCATCTCTATTGTCTCTCTCTCCATCTCTCTCCTCTCTCTCTCGCTCTTCTCTCTCCTCTCTTCTCCCTCCCCCTCTCCCCCCTCCTCTTCTCTCTCTCTCTCTCTCTCCTCTCCCCTCTCTCTCCCCTTCCTCTTTCTCTCTCTCCCCTCTCCCCCTCTCTCTCCTCTCTCTCTCCCCCTCTCTCTCTCCATCCCCCTTCTTCTCTCTCTCTCTCTCTCTCTCTCTCTTCTCTCTCTCTCCATCTCTCCCTCTCTCTCCCCTTCCTTCTATCTCTCTCTCTCTCTCCCCATCTGTCTCTCCTCTCTCGCTCTTTTCACAAACCCTGAGTTCTCGTCTCTGATTGGTTAGTGTTTGTAGGACCGTCAGATCAGGTTTAAACCAGAACTTACCTCGCTAAACTCCAACTCTAGCTTTGTAGTACAGGGCTTAGAACTGTGGCTTTAGAGTCTCACCATGATCTAATTCAAAGAGGAACGTTCTTAAATGTAGAGACTGTGTCAACGTCTTTGACATGAGCAGGAGCTGATTCCAGAACCAGGGAGCTTGATAGCTAAAGCTCTGCCTCCTATTGTGCTTTTAGAGACTCTAGGAACCACCAGAAGTCCAGCATCTTGAGAGCGAAGTGAACGGTTAGGATGATAAGGAGTTATTTCATCTTTGATATAAGAAGGGACTATGTCATTTAAAGCTTTATAAGTTAGAAGAAGTCATTTAAATTTGACTCTAGACTCAACAGGAAGCCAGTGAAGATCTTTTAGTACTGGGGGAATGTGTTCCTGTTTTTTAGTACCTGTTAGTACTCTTGCTGCTGCATTTCGAACTAATTGAAAACTTTTAATGATGCTAATAGTGTTGTGTTGTGTTGTACAGTACAGCTGAAGCAGTGACAGCAGCACACACACAAACGATACTAAGGGGCCAAACACAACACACGAGGATTTTGGAGCGGAAAGGCAAGCGACGTACCTCGCGCAGGCAGGCGCCAGGCTCATTTCACTTGCGCGCCTACCTCTGTGGGTCAGATCTTACACACAGCACGCCAAAGCGCCGAGCAACAGCGCGCACCGAGGCACAGCCAAAGCCGCTCGCCAACCAAAAATACGCTCCAAGCGTATTTTTGCTGCTTGACGCTCGCGCAGTGAAGCGGTTTTCAGTCAAAATGCACAGAAAATATGTCTGTATTAATGCATTTTAAAGACTTCAGCAGCACTAAAGCCCATCTCACACTAATGAAACATCAAGAGGGCAAACTGGCTCGGAATGACAGTGATTTTACTTTTTTTTTTTCCCTTTCAAAAACTCACGCGTCTGACCTAACCAGCCCATAGAGATGATAAAGACAAACATATTGCTGGGTTTCAGATGACATCACAACATTCTACAGTCCAATGTTATTTCAATCAGATTGGGGGCAGGTAAAATAAAGTTTTTTAAACGCTGTTTATTTTTGCAATTCAAAAGTTTATTGGGTCTAGTCACCACAAAAATTATCACTTTTTAAATTTGTTAAATCATTTTTGAAATATTTCATGGCAAGTCCAATGTTATTAATAGGAAAAACTGGCTCTTGCCCCCAATCTGGCTTTTAACTGACAAGAATTCTAGAATGTGAAACCCAGCATATGACGAGCTTTTGTTTAAGTGGAGTTGCTCTATGAGCTGTGCTCTGTTGTTGACGTCCTCATAGAGACACAGAGGCAGCAGCTGCAGTCGCTTCTCTCCCCTCGCTCCCGGTGTGTTATCACTACGCTCTCCGCCAAGCAACTTGCTCGCTGAGGGCACGCGCCTCTCGCTCACGCGTGCGGTCTGTTTGGGGCGTAACAGTGTTGTGTTGTGTTTACAGCTGAAGCAGTGGCAGCAGCACATGCAGCAGCAGCTCCGAGCTCAGCAGTTGCAGGAGTTGCTTCGTCTGCAGCAGGAGCAGCACAGACTGTTGTCCCTGATAGTCCACAACAGTCAGGTATGTCCACAACACTCAGGTATGTCCACAACACTCAGGTATGTCCTCAACACTCAGGTATGTCCACAACACTCAGGTATGTCCACAACAGTCAGGTATGTCCTCAACAGTCAGGTATGTCCACAACAGTCAGGTATGTCCACAACAGTCAGGTATGTCCACAACAGTCAGGTATGTCCACAACACTCAGGTATGTCCACACAGTCAGGTATGTCCACAACAGTCAGGTATGTCCACAACAGTCAGGTATGTCCACAACAGTCAGGTATGTCCACAACACTCAGGTATGTCCACAACAGTCAGGTATGTCCACAACACTCAGGTATGTCCACAACAGTCAGGTATGTCCACAACAGTCAGGTATGTCCACAACAGTCAGGTATGTCCACAACACTCAGGTATGTCCACAACAGTCAGGTATGTCCACAACAGTCAGGTATGTCCACAACACTCAGTATGTCCTCAACACTCAGGTATGTCCTCAACAGTCAGGTATGTCCACAACAGTCAGGTATGTCCACAACACTCAGGTATGTCCACAACACTCAGGTATGTCCACAACATCAGGTATGTCCACAACAGTCAGGTATGTCCACAACAGTCAGGTATGTCCACAACAGTCAGGTATGTCCACAACACTCAGGTATGTCCACAACACTCAGGTATGTCCACAACAGTCAGGTATGTCCACAACACTCAGGTATGTCCACAACACTCAGGTATGTCCACAACAGTCAGGTATGTCTACAACACTCAGGTATGTCTACAACAGTCAGGTATGTCCACAACAGTCAGGTATGTCCACAACAGTCAGGTATGTCCTCAACAGTCAGGTATGTCCACAACAGTCAGGTATGTCCAAACAGTCAGGTATGTCTACAACACTCAGGTATGTCTACAACAGTCAGTATGTCCACAACAGTCAGGTATGTCCACAACACTCAGGTATGTCCACAAACAGTCAGGTATGTCAGTCAGGTATTCCACAACACTCAGGTATGTCCACAACACTCAGGTATGTCCACAACAGTCAGGTATGTCCAAACACTCAGGTATGTCCACAACACCAGGTATGTCCACACATCCACCACATTCACCACACCAATGAATGCACATGATTGAAGCACAGTTTATAAACTAAAAGTGCTATACATATTAACAGCTATGGTAGTTCTACAGTAAGGGTACTTCACACCAACACAACCCCCAGTCGCTGTCGTAGGGAGGAGCGACGCACTGTCTGTTCACGTCTCTATGGGGCACCGATGTGAAAGAACATTCAGACAAACACGATCCAAACAGCCACCAGTCGCCAAACAAATGCAGAGTGAGCATGTGTGTGATGTAACGCTTGACCAAAATGACGAAACATAAGTTGCACGCGAGTAGTAGTTGTCAAACTTTGACGGCAAACAGATTAAGCTCAACTCGTATTTCCCTCCACAGTCCACGCCTTCGTAC